>CABFWB010001318.1:0-88082 GCA_902151455.1 Timema bartmani | reverse complement strand
CACTTTTTCGGATTCAGGGAGTCATGAAACGTCAAAATTCATCAAAATCTCGAGTTCGATTTTTTTGACGATCACCATACTTTCTCTACCTGTAAGATAGAGAGAAAGTAGGAAGAGTGGGAAGGGGATTCTGCCAGTTTTTTTCATTTTTTGAATTTTTTTAATTTTTTTGGATTAATGTTTTTCTGCACCACCAAGACATTTTATTTCCAAGAGTGAAATTTAAATACCGCTGTTATTTATTGCTATAAACAGGCATAACGTAAGAAAACACGAGCAACATACGCACCTCAACATAACACCTGGTAATGTTTACAGCATTACATTAAACAATAAATAGTAAGGGGGACATAAGACATGGCCTCGGACCAGTGGAAAGGACGTAACACGTGACCTCGGGAAGAGAGGAGGAATATCTAACGTGGCCTCGGGAAGAGAGGAGGAATATCTAACGTGGCCTTGTGAAGTGAGAAGGAATATCTAACGTGGCCTCGGGAAGAGAGGAGGAATATCTAACGTGGCCTTGGGAAGAGAGGAGGAATATCTAACGTGGCCTCGGGAAGAGAGGAGGAATATCTAACGTGGCCTCGGGAAGAGAGGAGGAATATCTAACGTGGCCTCGGGAAGAAAGGAGGAATATCTAACGTAGCCTCGGGAAGAGAGGGGGAACATCTAACATGGCCTCGGGAAGAGAGGGGAGCATCTGACGTGGCGTTATTCTAGCCATCAAATTAATAGTGGTTTAATAAAGACTGATCATTTAAAACTTTGTCACTACTATAAAATATTATATAATATATCACAACTGTGTTGCACAGTTTATTTTATCGTACAATAAATATTTGAAATACATATTTGATAAATGATTGTTGACCTTTGTGGCCTTGGGGTAAAGTGCTTGCCTCAGGACACGATGTTCGTTGGTTCGAACCCAGATGGTGTTGATGGATCTTTCTTTGAGCGATAAGAATCCACAGAACAACTTACTTTGGAGGGGAAGTAAAGCCGTCTGTGACATGTCAATTGTGTCATTTAAAAGACCCCTGGAATTTACGTGAAAATACCTTTCCAGCAAAATTGGTGGGTCCTTTCGCTATCATGAATAGACACTCTCGTGTTCTGATATAATCAGTAGGTTCAGAATGTGACCGTTAAATACCTAAAATAAATAAAAACTAAAATAATTGATTAATAATATGGGTATGTGTGAAAGAAGCGTCTTGCGTTCGTTTGGGCATGTTGAGAAAATGAAAGTGGATCGGGTGACGAAGCAAATATATATGAAGGTGAGTGTGTGGCTCAAAAGGAAGGGGTAGGACATGTAAGACATGGCTAAAATGTTATACACGAATGTGTGAAAAAGAGAAACATTAAGAGTTTTAAGAATAAAAGAGCATGTATGACTCGGTTTATGGATGTTGTTGAAACGAAGGGAGTATGGAAGAATAGGGAAGCATAGCTAATGCGGATGAACCAATAATGGAGCTTTTTTTTTTTTAGCTGTATGCACAATTTAATACCTACCCTGTAAGGGAATGGTTTACTTAGATTTATGTGTAGGAATACGGTTCTGTCTTGTTTTCAATTTCAGTTCTCCTAAATTTATGATAAAATTATATTAAGTCTGGGTCGTTTGAATCGTAAATACCCCCTTATTTGTGGGAAAGTTAACAAAGATATCAGTATGGTATTCTTCTGTTTTTTCAGGTACTAGGATCTTGACTAGAAACCCAAATAGTATAAAAAAGCTTTTCCCTCATAAATTTGTATTCAAACCTACTTCAATTGAACGCGAGTAAATTTAATCTATAATTCTACCTTCCTGATTCCTAGTGTTAGTGCTAATAAGAGTCTATCCAAGATAAGTAACAGACTAGTGAAAAATACTTTTAAGTAAGTAAATTAATAAATAATCAAATTATAGACTCCAAAATAATACAAACTATGTATATCAAATACATAAATATACATATTTAATAGTGAGCCTACAACCCGAAGGTCGGTTCTAATGTGTTTCCCAATCCATTTGGAGTATCCCTCGCAAACAGCCATTCTGCTAATTAGTGTTGCCCACCCGCATCATATGAGCGAGAGAACATGTGTTGGAGTCGTTCTGAAAATATGGTAGCTTCCCAGTCCTTTCCAAAGTGAGCTTCTATGAGCGGGCGACAAAGAACCTCCAATGCTCCCGGTATTGTATATACCTACCATGTATCTTTAACTTACATTAATTCATACTAAACCAACGTATTCAATTCACATCCGAAGCAAGTGGTGTTACGTATTTTCATCCTATGGTAAAATTACGTCAATCTTGGCCAGGTTTTTACTCGTCAACAAGGGGTCGTGGGGCAAGCACTTTATAACAAAACCAACGAGACTTGAATAAAATATATAGGCTACTAGAATAAATTTATACATGCTTGTTTTTGTTTTTTTTGCAATTATTTTTAGATATTTCTCGGGACTTCCTAGATAGTTGTTTTAAGATTCTTCAAGGTGAAGCCGCTGGTAATGAGACAACACAAACCCATTATTAGTGAGTTTGTTGGGACTGTTTTCGTGTTTGGCAGCCAAGTTCTGGCAGTTGGTTCAAGGTTGGTAAACCGATTAAAGACCGAGGAAACCGGAATGTTTTATTTCCAGGGTGGAGCAAAATTACCTTTTGACGATATTTGGGCAAAATGACGTTTTATCCAGGTTTAAGTAGAGTTTAAGTAGATTTTAAGTAGGTTGAGTCAAATACACAGTATGGATTACGTTGTGTCAAGCTAGGTTGAATAAAAATGCGAAGGGGAAGGGCCAAATGACATTATGCCCATGTTGAGCTAGGTTGAGTACGAAACACGAAGGGAAAAAAGGGGAAGATGGCGTTATGTTTAGATTGAACAAGTTTAAGTAAAAATCACTCGGGGGATAGAGGGGAGGGAGAGCAATGTATATATAAAACAATTAAATACATTAAAGCCTTAGGATTTAAAAAAATATATTGTATGACAAGATAGTAAGATAATATAGAAGAACACTGCAATGTGTAAATTTGAGTATCCCTGAAAACACAAATAGAAACAGTCATTGTAGTGATTATGACATAAAATTTAAAGGAATTTACCAAACACGTGACATCTGAAATAATTAACGCTAATAAATTAATTAATATTTTCACTATGTCAACATTATCAACTAATTATTGGTAAGCTTTATCAACACACGTATGATTTAAATGATTTTTTACTATGGTTGTTCAAAGGAGTGTTTTACTATCCGTAGAATTCAAAATAATCTTCCAATGGTTGCAGATATACATGGGACCACGGATAGTAATCTTCCAAAGGTTGCAGATATACATGGGACCACGGATAGTAATCTTCCAGTGGTTGCAGATATTACATGGGACCACGGATAGTAATCTTCCAGTGGTTGCATCTATACATGGGACCACGGATAGTAATCTTCCAGTGGTTGCAGATATATATGGGACCACGGATAGTAATCTTCCAGTGGTTGCAAATATATATGGGACCACGGATAGTAATCTTCCAGTGGTTGCAGATATACATGGGACCACGGATAGTAATCTTCCAGTGGTTGCAAATATATTCATTGAACCACGGATAGTAATCTTCCAGTGGTTGCATATATACATGGGACCACGGATAGTGATATTAGGATGATACCTAGCTCAGAAAATATTTGTTTCTTCGTTTCAGGGTGCATTTCTTTGAATTTATTTTCAAAGTATTTATCATTATTTGAAACTTGAATTAACTTTTCGATAAATTCCTTTTCTCTTTTAAGCTTTCTTTGCCCCATTGTTTCCAAATTCAGATACAGTTTAAGGATAATCTTCACTCTATGATGCTGGAGATAATCAGAAAACTCTTTTCAGACTGAAAATATTTTTCAAACCCAGGCTGTTCAAACCTCTACTCTGTTTCATTCATAATGTTCACTAGAGATTCCTAATATATTTTTCTGTAATTTTCTAAGCTGACTCAAGAACGTGAATAGAATCGGGACTTGTCTTCTGAACTAGGCTTTTAGGAGGTTTTCTCTTTATTAGGACTGTCAGTCCATTATTTCCATTCTTTATTCAACCTCTTGCTAAATACTAACAAATGCATTATCTGATCTCTTGCTTTTTAGACATTGTAGTACCGCAATCACGGATTTATTTGCAACAACTATGATCTGAGTCGAATAATACTGAGATTCCAAGTCAAAGAAAACACCACACGTCTTAAATTTCTTCACAACAAACAACACACACACTCACTTTTGAAATATTACCCCAAAGTCCACAAGCCTTGAATAAAAACGGAGCAAACTGAAACACTCTAGCGTGTATGGATATAAACAAATTACTATGTACAATACACAGATCTCGAAAAAGTTAATTTCTATCATATGCACCCTTTTATGAACTATAGGTGGTGGATATGTTGATCATGTGGAGAACATATTTAAATGATTTAAACTTACAAAGGTAAATTATTCGCCAAATATTTCATTCACAAAACCTAAAACTTTGACTAATATTTTTTTTTTTCATTTTGCTTTTTCAGTGCTTTACTTAAACTTTTATTTATTCTCATCAAGCCTTTTAGTATATTTTGACATTGTGGTATGTTACATAAAAATAAGAAATGCGAGTTTTGAATAAAGGAAGAGTCTAACCAAGTTCGTTTACTGTTACTGGTCTTGAAAATCGTAAGTGAATTGCTAAATAGTTTTTACAAAACCCCAACCCCCCCTTACCAACATAATAAAACACTGGGGGAGGATAATGTAGCTATGCCTCGCTCCCCCTCCTTTCACCAGTTCCATCACTTATGGTAAAGACTGGCATCAAACCTGAAATATTATTTATTAGCTTCTACTAATAATGTATACAAATATTTCTTCAGCATAGCGATTATATTTATTTAAGTAGTGGCTCAGCTTTTGTCAGAAAAACGATATGTGGGCCTATTTGGCTTGAATCTGATATGGGTAAAATGTTTATGTTAAGGACTTGATAGCTCAGGAAGAAACATTTGAATTAGTTGGAAGTATATTTAAGTAAAAGTAATGTTCAGGCCTAATCTCTAAAACACTTTGGGATTTAATAGGTTTAATATGCTGAACGAAAACAAAATTGAGAATAATAAATGCAACATCTATTAGCTTACACACCAAATGTTGCTACTATATCTTAGGGGATTTAATCTTCTCCCAGCAATTTAAATATATCTTATTGATCTCGAGATTAAAATTAAAAATTATACATAGTTTTTTACTAAAAAAAATCTAAATTAATTACCTTTTAAATTAACTTTATCTACTTCTTTTATTATAACCTGTCTTAAAACCTAAGTGCCCATTCAGTAAGTCAGCTTTCCCACTCACTATCCGACACGGGAATAAAACTCAGACAACTAAATATCTAAACATATCAAGTGTAAGAGAGATATTTTTACAGTTGTATTTTATCTAATTTGGTTCTTGGAAACTCTAAATATTGGCCAAGGCCAGTACCAGGGGAATGCACTTGGTTGGGAGGTCAACTAGATCGGCGGAAAAATGGTCCTTCATTTAGACTAGGGTAAAAAATGGTTAGAATATCTGCCGAGTGTGTGTAATTAAGTTGTTTGATTTTTCTTTATTATTACCTACTATACTTTCACGCAGGTGTTGGTAAATTTACACCAGATTTTACCATCATCATTATCATCATCATCATTACCCCTGCTTTAATATTTATTTTATTTTAGTTTAGTTTCAATTTTCTTATACATTGGTCATGACATCTTATTTTACTATAAATCAGGACTTTTTCTGTTCTGTTCATATTACAATATACCTTCTATATAGTTAATCTTAAAATTTTACACGTAGACCTTCTAGAATATAAACATCTACTACTATTAAAACCACTTGTCCTGTTATTGATCATTACCTATTTACCTAGACCTGCGCCTGTTAGCAGCTCAGTCTACTATGTATCAATACCATTATTTAATGTATGATAGCTTACAACTATACTTGTACCGCTTTTACTATCGAAGTTATTTTGACTATATACAATTTTTTCCCTTTAGATATGCCTGCTTTGGACTTAAATCTAACTTAACCTAACTTATACCTAGTGCCATCATCTACACAATCAGTTTATATCTTTTCCTAGAAGGGAGTCCCATTTTCTTTTTATTCTCTGGTCACTTCCTACCGTGGCCAGTCGACATCCCTGGAGTGCTCGATAGCTCCAGCCCAGCATCACGCTTGTTTCCAAGCGAGCAGGGCTCTTCGAGTAAGGAACAACTTCCGACCCCTGCTCTATATGTGTATATACGTGTATATGCGGATAATCCGGACTGGAGATAAAAAGTGGAGCAAAACAAATAAATCATGATTATGAGGATAACAAATTCGGTGGCAGCATGGTTTTAGGCACTACTCTCACAATAGACTAGAGTTTAGAAGGCGGGAAAAGCAGCGTTCGAACCCTGTAGAGTGTAATGAGGGAAGTTTTTTCTTAAATAGTTTGCCACTTTCCCTCCATGTAAATGTGGGTACACTTACTCTAAATTAAACCTTCATTAACCTTAACACATAGGCGTACAACCCGAATGGGTAATAAGACGCGGTACTAATAGAAAAAAAATATTGGGTCAAATCTGTTACAGCTGTACTAGGGAGAAAAAAGAGGTTGAAAAAACTGATTTTCACTTTTGTTCACTCATCATCTCTCCACTTTACTGAGCTGTATTTTATCAAGCATACTTATATCCATCCAAATTATAATTACGTTAATAACCCTTTGTTTACTTACATCCATTACTATCTACAGTCTGTGGCCTTGGCCAGTTTGTTATTCAAGCAATATATTTTCCACTACCGGCTTGCTAGACCTGTCGTATCTTTAAATGCCTTACAATTTAATTTAATGCTAGAAAAGGGACAACTTCCAATCCCCGCTAGATAATTTATCGATGTAAAAGGGTAAACCCATATTTAAACAATGATACATTTTTCAGCCATGTCATGAATCGAACCTGGGACCCTTAGTTTAGTAGGCAGACATATTACACCCTTAGCTAAGGTGTCAGATGTTAAATTTGTAGGTAGTAAAAAAATGGAATACTTTTGTAAAGTTGGTTGGATTCCCATTTTCGGCACGTGAGCTATTGAAATGTAAATACAGCACTACCGAACTCAAGGTTTCCATTGGATGGTTAGTTTCCCTTTTATCTTCATAATTATGCAAATTGATTATTAATCATTTGAGCTGAAATTTTGCTTAGTCAATCACTGTTGTGAATTATCGTCCATTTGCCAAATTTAAATTCTCAACTAACAATTGATTTTAAAAATTCAATGGAATAAATATATGGTTTACTTACCGTTGTCAGATAAATATCTTCATTGTGATGGTTTCCGTCACTAATTTTGATTGGACTGTGTGTAGTATTTGTTGGAAAGAGTGTCCATAGATTCATTATCATGGATTCCAATGAAAAACCATTTACACTAATCAAAACATTAAAAAACACTAGTAAAATCACTACAAAACACATTTTAACTACTCAAAACTCTTGAAAAATTCTCAAAATTTCAAATGAATCCTGTCAATAGAAAGCGTTTGAATAAATAAATATTATATCACACAGCTTAGTTACATTTTTTATCAATCCCTAGTAAAGTAATTTTAAATTTCAACGCTCATACTTTACAATCAAATCACTGCACACACACTAAAAGTTTACTCAAAACTAAATACCGCTCATGGAAAGATTGTTTTGTGTGTACAAGTTATCCTTCACTTGGTGTCACTATTTAATCATACTCAAGGGCCTTGGAAAATACAGGTAAAAGGATAATTATTACAATCAAATGTGCCATTAATTTGAAGCTAAGCTATTTATAAATATAGTTTTCTGCTGTTAACTTATGTTTTTATTTTGTGTCCCTGAGTTGAAGCATAACAAAATTTATTTTAAAGTCATAGGCCTATATAGTCATCTAACAAACAGTTTTATTAGTAAATTTACTATCTAGCAATCAAACAATGAGTTGTAAACATTTTACTAGTAGGAATTTAAATAAAATTGGATATATGTTCTTTCCTACTACGCCACACTACCAGTTTAGGCTATACACATATATACAGGGTGAGTCGTTTTTGGTCTCCGACCTGCCAGGAGGTGATTTCTTATGAAAAAAATAAGTATGAAATAAGGATGAATTTCTCCCATAAGTGAACACCGACTTCTCCATCACTGGAAAACCAGACTTAAAGAAATTAACATTTAGACCATGTGCACACCAAGCACGGTAAATTTTTATATTTTTTTATGAAAATCTTTATTGCATCAGCCAGAAATCGAGCCATAGTATCCGTATCGAGCAAACTATATTTGTTTCGTTTAAGAGCTATGTACCATTTGAAAAGCGATGCTATCAATTTTCTATATTTACTTTTAAATTTAAAATGTAAAGTAAAAAGGTGTCATTTTCTTAATTTTAGGTAAAGTAGAACTGTATTGTTAAAAATACATTTCTCATTAATAATTTCAGCTACATAAATTGTTACTCTAAAATCAATCGAAATAATTGTATATAGATATTCAAGGTAAATTAAAAATTATCTATAATCCAATGTTAAAACACATGTGTGTTGGAAAATTTATAAATAGATCACAGTGTATTAATCTAAAGCTTTGTACTAATTAATGTTTAAAACTGAACATATTAGTTTAAAGTTGTTTCTTTATGTGCTGTTGTGACTTATACCTTAGTGTACAATCACGCTATCGGTAAATTATGAAGACTAGTTTAAAGATCGTTAACTTTGTTTTTACGTGGAAGGATTCAACAATATTTTTTGTACATGCTGTGTAGATATATTTAATGACAGTTCTCTAATCACACATAATAACGCTCGTATGATATGTGGTCTTAATGTACTTATAATATAGTTATCAGAAATGAAGAAATATTTTATTGACGTAATTGTTTCCTTAGGAAATGCGATCATTCTACGTAAAGCGTTCTCGAATTTTTCTCTCATTAATTTCACTTGTTTGAAGTATTTAACGTGCACCTACTGAGCCTACTGATTATATTAGTACATTATAAATTAACTTAAATCTATAACACACACACATCATCCAGTCCGCGGCCGTTAATTCATTATTGTGAAAGGGAAGCACGCATTTATCAATGATACTTTTTCAGCCATGCAAGGAATCGAAGCCGGGAGCCTTAGCTTAGCTTAGTAGTGCCTTAGACGATTCGGATACTGATGTAGGTGATGTATAGTTAAAAACAAACACATTTACATAATATTTTTACATTAATGTTCGTTACTCTACATTGATTTTATATATTTTCTAAAAGGATTTTATTTTGACTAAATATATTAAATTGAAGGTAGTATTTGTCAGGTGAAAATAAAAACTGTAAAAATAACTCTCTATAGTAGCTAGTGGCTAGAAAATTATATAAAGTACTTGTCCATAAGTTACGATTTCATTCTCCGTGAAAATATAGGCTATTTCATTTTTAAATATGCCTATATATTTTATATGTGATTTATCCTGGTGACAGATAATGTATTAAAGATAATAACTTTAATATTAATTATTTCTATAGTATTTAATAGTGAAGTAATTTTTAATAATCTTAAAAATTGTTATATTTTTTGCACTAACGGCACTATTGTTTCCGATTGACAAAACAAATCAATCTTATAAATAACCTATTATCATGGCTTGAACTATTTTTAAAATTATCGAAATACTATTTTAAATTTAACTATACGCAATTACTTGGAGATAAGCCAACTTTTATTTATCCTGGGGTGGAAATAAACAAAAAGTTAGGATCGCATTTCTTCCTTTACTGGTAAATTTACGTATATGTGACTAATATGCGTGCATTATTATTCATCTTTACAGACGACAAGATTATGCATCGCCTGCTTCCCAAACCTTGCCTTCTACCATACCCCCATTTGTTATTTCCGGTCTGCTTGCTTTAATAGTTATTTGATAACATTCACTAGGGTGCAGACATTTACATTTCTCGCCTTTAGATTTTGCATTTTACTAGTTTCAAAAATTCTAACTTTTTACATCAAGAGGGCTTTCCAGCTTAGTTTAAAATTGTTCCATCAATACAAAATATGAGAGCTAACACAGGGTTGATTACATAGAATTAAGCAATTAGCTTTCATTTTATGTTTAATATATATTTAAATTATTTTTATTTATTTTTTAAAAGGATAAGTTATGTACTACGATGCTTATATTGGGACATAATTTTCAAAATTATTTTCCTGTTCAATGAATATTTAATGGGGTAAAGTTTAACGTATAATTGAAATTTTCTAATTGGAGGTGTGGGATGAGTACATATAGAATGTGATTTTGGTATGGTTACTGCACTAAAATGTTAAATTTTACTTGTTAAATTAAAAAATCTATATTTAAAATATTATTCATATTTATTTCCATCCCTCCCATCCCTCCTTCCTCATTATCTTCCTTCTCTATTTATTTTTAACCTCTGCCTTTTTCTCTTCCTTTCTCTTTCTGTATATTATTATTTTTATAGCCTACTTTTTCTCAGTTTGTTATATATTGCTATATGTGTATGAATCTCTCAATTGTGTTAATACCCGTCTCTATGCATTTGAAATTTATTAATTTGTTTTTCATCCCTTTCTCATTATATAATTTTTTAAATATCTGTATTTCTCACTTATTCTCCCGTTCACTTTATACATAATATATTTTTTAATCAATTGATGCAACCTTAAAGTTATTAGCTTCTGAAACCACACTTAAAGCTAGCTTCGAATCACGTATACATCACGTACCTTTTATCACATAAATACTTAAGAAATGTTGACCCCACCAGCATTCAAACCAACACAATGGGTCAGTTACAGACTTTGCATGCCTCAAGAGTGGTGCTATACTAAATACTGGACGACACCTTCTTAGACCAGATTTAAATGGACCAGTTTCATTTGGAAAACTGTTCCATTCCATTCTGGTATAGGTACAGTAGGTGCCATGCTGTATTTTGTATAGCGTCGCACTTGAGGCGGACTAAATCTGACTATGTAATATTGACCCGTTGACTCAAAGGAGGCTAGGAGCATAATAAATTAGCGATATTAATGAAGTGGTAATTTTAAATAGTGTGAAATATTAAAGTTTTGGTTATTTTAATTAATGATCCCGAATACACCATTCTGGCCAAACTAGCACAGCAAATCTTTTGTCGTTGTTTTACTTTTCCCCACGCCTTGCTAGTTGTCCAGCCTATAAGAATATAACTACAACAGGCTAGTGATAATATAGGTAGAATTTAGAGGAAATATACTCACCTTTGCGTCTAGGAAGGGTGGAAAGATATTTAGGGAAACATATTCGGCTAACCCCCTGCCGGGATTCCAGTACCGACCTTACCATCACAAGAATAGGGCCTACCAAAATATGTGGACTTGATATTGAGTCCAAGTGCCCACAGTGCAAGTTGAAACGGTGATCACATGTAGTGGTCGTCAAGCTCACACTATATTGGATTATCTAGGTGAGGTTAATATATGCTCAAATACCGGCCTGATGTATTAAGGGTGGTTTTTCAACTAATATTAGTCACCATTGCTTTTCCAAACCCTCTTCACAATTTTGTTGGTCCATTTTCTTTTAAATCTAAGTCCACTTATCTACCACCTTAAATCAAGTTGTTAATGGTCTTTAATTTAAACGTGTTGGTAAAACAAATAATTTACACCCAACGTCACCGTTGATAGGACTGCAGATATTGTGAAAAAAAACTTTATATTTGCTCTCTCTCATTTAACTGTTTCCAAATCTCCTCGCTTTCATTTATGTCTGAAGATGCTTTGCTGGGCTATGAAGGAGATACTGGCAATATCGCTGTTTCCCAATATTAGCCTTGCAGTTTCTTCAGAGATGATATCTAGTGTAGCCAAGCTACATATTAACTGATCAAAAACGAATGCTCGACAGGTTGACGTCTCAGAACATTTTACTCTAACATATAAGTTTAAAATATGTTATAATATGATGTTTTAATTTATATGCTGCATTAGAATAAAATAGATTGCCAGTGTGAGAAAGCGTTCAACATCATGACGAGTGAGACTTAAATAATATTTAGGAATACCCCATACATTGTATCTTATGTTGTATTTCACAGTTTAATTAAAGAACTCGAAGTTAGATTCTGTCCTATATTTAATTTTCAATGACGTTTAAAACTAAAATATATAGGCCACCTATTGATGAGGAATTGATTTTTTTCAAGCACCTTCTTTATGCTAACATGCAATAAAATGTTTAAGTTTAGGTCAACCTATTATTATTTTTTAACGCCATGTTTTACCACCCATTTGTGCTATACGCAATCACATATTTAAACAAGCCTTTATACCCAAGCCCAACTTTATGGAGAGAACTTTAGAGCTAGCTTTTGAACATAAAATATAAATTTAAAACTTATTCATTCCGTGAAAAGCAGGGAAACTTTGATATGAGCAGTATATAACAGTGTTCCTCTAACTTTAACCAAACACATTACCATTTCGGGGTTGTGGACTAACCAACATACTCTTTCCAACTTTTCATAAAAATAATAAGCTAATACCTAAAATTTAGTAACGTATAAGAGGTCGTTCAACATCTTAATAAACATTTAGTGGTAAATTTATCAGAGCCGTCAAAGAGGAGTAAAAAAATCCTTATAAAAATATATGATATAACGTCAAAATCTGCGCTTATTGGCTTATGATAAATATTATCACTAGTGTCATCAAAATATATTTTATTATTAATACAATTTAGTAGATCGTCTGTCTCAATCGGTACGCATACCACGGTTTGAGAAACTATTTTTTATATAATCCATGGACTTTTTTTATTAGCACCGCGTCCAATCTATATACATATATACTAATTAGGCTAATGAGTTAAAGAGGAGGTAAGTTGAATTTAGAGAATGCGAACCCGCATTTGGGTTTAGGGAGGGTGGAAAACAATTTAGTAAAAACCACACTCTGTGAAGCCCTATCTCCATTCCATCAGAAGTCTGGTATAACACGAAAGTGACGCCTTAGACCATTCAGCCACCTAATCAGTTTACATATATTGTTAATTTAATGATATTAAAAATGTTCATATGCCAGAATTTAAATATTTGTGTTTCATTCTAGTCCCATTTGAGACTTTTTAATAATTATTTCATGAATTTTAAGCTGAGTGTTACCTTGTGTGATTTCTTAAAAACTCAGATACATCTCGCCTCTTACTTTTACCTCAAACAATGAAACAATTAATATCCAGCGATTGTTCCCTCTAAAGTTAGATACACCAATGACTCTACGAAGACGAATAGAGAGGCGAGAACAAGAGGGTGGAAGTGGGGGAAGCGTATAAAACCCATCCTCCCCCACCATCAAAGTAAGAATAAGGTGAGACCACTTTATCTGCGTCTACAAGATGCGAGAGAAGAACTTTGTTTCTGTTTTCCGAGAGACTTCCTTCCGCGCTTCGGTGTGACAACTTCTCCACCTCTCCAATTAGCCTCAGCTACTATTCACTCGTGATTTGTAGCACGACGCTACCAAGTCACTTCTCTACGTCTTCATTTTCATCTTCATTCTCTCAGCAGCCTTGAGGAGACAGAAATTATAGAGGAAGATAGATACAGCCTTCAAAACGTGTATATTCTTCTTTTTTGTATGTATTTTTGTTTTTTGAAATATATTTTACATATGTAGTTTGTAGTTTATGGGGATGTCAGGGTTTGAATCTAGTTCGTATTAGTTGAAGGTGATTTACCTCTCTCCTAGCATATGCGCACATTTTTCCTTTAAAATTATTCCTTCATCATTCCTACCATAATGGTTTAACTAACATTCGTTTTGTCCGGACGACTAATAAGACACGTTAGGAAACAAAAGGTAAATATGTAGGTTATTATGTATAGCCTTTTATTTATTACAAATACTTATATTTTATTTAAACACTGGCTCAATAATTTAAACATTTTTCTTAATATATTTAAAATTAGATAAACTATTATGTAAAAGCCTCTTCTCAAGCTCTGGAGGATAAACCGATTGAGAGCTGTTCCATTAAAATTATAATTTAAAATATAAACTATAGGTGTATAACTTAACATTGTGATATACTTAAAGCGCTTTGAAACTGGTGACGTACTTTGAGCTTTGAGGGTTAGAGCTTTCTTTTTATGTATTACTGTAGCCTAGGCTAAAATTAATTATTTTAAAATTATTTCTACAATTTTAAAACAAAGTTTTGGTCTGCATGTTTGTCTGTCTGTTGCCTAGAAGATCTCTGGAATGTCTTAACCGATTGCGATGAAATTTATTATCCTTTAAGATATTTATTCAATTAGGTCTTAACTTTTATATCATCCCACTATTACTTCAGAGAGGTAAGTAATAAACACGTAATATTTAAGTCAGGAAATATTTGAACAAATATAATATTATAGTTTATTGTCCACCCATATAAGTTCGGGGTTAGGGCTATACACTTATGTACTAATCATACTAATGTGTTAAGGAGTGAATTTAGATTAAATGTATCCGCACTTGCGTAGAGAAACTGGAAACTATTCAGGAAAAAACACTCTCAGTACAACAGACTGGGGCCAGAACCCCGATCTTTCCATCATCAGTAATCTAGTAAATTTCAAGAGTGACGCCTTAAATCTGTGGTTTGCTACTTTTGCAGGGCCTTACCCCAATTTTTGTCTTTGAGACTATCGCAAACTCTTAATAAGCTCTCTCCTCTTAATTTTTTAATTACTATTCTCACTGAATATTACTACCCACCCTTGCTATAAGCATTTAATTACCATTTAACGTAGGTATATATGAAAGGAAATGTATTTTTACTTTTGTGGGAAGAGAAGGTAGAAACCGTTTGGGAAATATCCCCCATTCTTGGAATATTAATCCTGATCTAATTATTACCGACAAACCAAATCGAACAAGCGTGATATAAAGACCACGTAATTAATTTAATTAACATAATTTGCTTGTATAATGATAATTCAAATGCAACTAAGATGACTCAAAAGAGAATCAACGAGCCCAGTCGGTTTTTATAAAATTAAGGACTACTAGCAGTGCCCTTCATCTAAACACAAGATTACTGTGGCAATCTAAGTAAGCAGGCAACTGTCAAAGTTGGAAAAACCAAATGAACCTTAACAGTAACCTAATAGCTTTTTACTTTCTCTCTATCTTACAGGTAGAGAAAGTATGGTGATCGTCAAAAAAATCGAACTCGAGATTTTGATGAATTTTGACGTTTCATGACTTCCTGAATCCGAAAAAGTGGTTTTTGAATTTCTGTCTGTCTGTCTGTCTGTCTGTCTGTCTGTCTGTACCTCCAACTAGAGCCTAAACTATTTTACCGATTGAGCTGAAACTTGATATCTAGGGTTTTCATAGGGTTGCCCCGAGGGGTTTTTGGAATTGGATATCTACCCCTAAAATTAAGGGTAGTTTACTGAAGGGAAAAAAGAGAAAAAGTCGATTTTCTCAAAATCGGCTCTAACGATTTTGATTAAATTTCATTTATGAACATTAATAAATATTCCAAACAAAATGGCTACTCTCAATATTTCGGCAAAATGGCTTTAAGGGCTCCGGTCTGATGCGTAAATTAACATTTTTTATAATAGCTCCGAAACTATTTGAGATATGAAATTACTTAGCATTACAAATATGTATATATATTTATAATACAAATATTTTATTCGAAACATATTTTTATAAAATCAATAATTTTCAATCTATACGCAATTATATATATATTTTTAGCTTTTTGGACATTAAAGCTTAAGTATTGCGATCGTAAAAAAAACTAACCTGAAATGTTGATGGATTTCGACGTCTCATGACCCCCCGAACCCTAAAAAATAGTCTTTGCAATGCCGTCTGTCTGTGTGTCTATTAAAACTTAAAATTAAGGGTAGTTTACTGAAGGGCAAAAAGAGAAAAAGTCGATTTTCTCAAAATCGGCTCTAACGATTTTGATTAAATTTCATTTATGAACATTAATAAATATTCCAAACAAAATGGCTACTCTCAATATTTCGGCAAAATGGCTTTAAGGGCTCCGGTCTGATGCGTAAATTAACATTTTTTATAATAGCTCCGAAACTATTTGAGATATGAAATTACTTAGCATTACAAATATGTATATATATTTATAATACAAATATTTTATTCGAAACATATTTTTATAAAATCAATAATTTTCAATCTATACGCAATTATATATATATTTTTAGCTTTTTGGACATTAAAGCTTAAGTATTGCGATCGTAAAAAAAACTAACCTGAAATGTTGATGGATGTCGACGTCTCATGACCCCCCGAACCCTAAAAAATAGTCTTTGCAATGCCGTCTGTCTGTGTGTCTATTAAAACTTAAAATTAAGGGTAGTTTACTGAAGGGCAAAAAGAGAAAAAGTCGATTTTCTCAAAATCGGCTCTAACGATTTTGATTAAATTTCATTTATAAACATTAATAAATATTCCAAACAAAATGGCTACCCTCAATATTTCGGCAAAATGGCTTTAAGGGCTCCGGTCTGATGCGTCAATTAACATTTTTTATAATAGCTCCGAAACTATTTGAGATATGAAATTACTTAGCATTACAAATATGTATATATATTTATAATACAGATATTTTATCCGAAACATATTTTTATAAAATCAATAACTTTCAATCTATACGCAATTATATGAATTTTTTTAACTTTTTGGACATTAAAGTTTAAGTATTGCGACCGTAAAAAAAAACTAACCTGAAATGTTGATGGATGTCGACGTCTCATGACCCCCCGAACCCTAAAAAATAGTCTTTGCAATGCCGTCTGTCTGTGTGTCTATAAAAACTTAAAATTAAGGGTAGTTTACTGAAGGGC
The DNA here is from genome assembly GCA_902151455.1 of Timema bartmani. NCBI lineage: Eukaryota > Metazoa > Arthropoda > Insecta > Phasmatodea > Timematidae > Timema > Timema bartmani. The sequence continues at coordinate 71,093 of CABFWB010001318.1, read as the reverse complement.
GAAAAGAGAAAAATTTGGTTTTCTCAAAATCTGCTCAAACGATTTTGATTAAAATTCGTATCTAGGCGTTGATTAAGATTATAAATAAACTGGCTATTTTCATTTTCCTATGAAAATGATTTTTAGGGTACTTTACAGAAGCGTTAATTTCCGTATCTCCACAACTATTTGAGAAACTAAACAACTTATCATTGCAAAATTGTAGGACTATTAGAAATAAAAAACTTTTATTTGACATATATTTTTATAAAAGCAACAGTTTCTGAGATATTTGCAAATATATTAATACAATTTTGTGAGCTTTAGTTGTAAACATATACTACTTAAGTCTTAACGCAATAATTCTCCAATGCCATAGAGTAATTAAATATAAGTATCTAAAAAAGTATGTTATTTTTCCTTAAAGCTCTTAGGAGAAATGTTTGCATAGCAATGATCTATCTCCATTTTAGACTCAATAGTCAATATTTACATTTTTTATTGGTCAAAATGTATAAATGAATAATTAAATATCAATGCGATGACTTGAAGATCTGCAACACCTTATAAAATGTTAAAACTTTAACCAGAAATCGAAATTTTAATACGAAGTGTTGACCCTTGTGGAAGACATTAAACTGTTTGAAATGTTCTTAGGTGGACAAAGATGCGCCTCTTTTCTCATTGATTCTATATCATTGTATATTATTTTATGCGTGTTCTTATGTGTAGTGGTGATGATACAATGTACATTATTCCGTTCAGAAATCTTACGAGTTTATAGAAAGATAGAGAAAGTCTGTGCGGTTCGCCATACCATTTATTTATAGTTTTAACCACTTATTTGAATTTTGTAAATTCCTATATTAATTATAAAATAACTTAAAAAGTAAACATAGAGCGCTAACCTCATTGTAAACCACTTGCGACTGCTGAAGTATTTTATTGGCATAACTTATTTAAAATTGAATGAAATTAATTATAATTAATTTGAGGTATCTATTTTAATGAAAATTAAAACTCTTCCATTTGCTTTTAATAGATTTAAATATTTTGAAAACAAAATCACTACTAATAACTTATTTAATTCTAAAAATAAATAGTATATTATAAATATATATAATCTAATATATTTTGAACATTGTTTGTATCGTAAATTTGTTTTTCAAAAATTATTCAGTTTTATTAAAGCTTATAGTAAGTAACTAACTTCATAAAATTGTTTGTGTTCCATTTTAACTTGAATGGCAATGATAAAATATTCTATAGATACTTTAAGACGATATTCAGTAGATGATTTTAATATTAACATCAAATTTTGATAAATTTAATTTGAACGTATTTTACAAGCAAACAACGTGCTGAACTGTACATCATTAAAAAGTTATATTGTTTACAAATATAAGCCGAAATATATAATCTCAGGGGATATTATTAAAATATCATCGAGATTAAATATATCTTTTATGAAGCGCAACTCTCAGTGATAAGATAAAATTGACCAGCTTTGCTAACTTGTTATAGTTTTTTACTTTCTCTCTATCTTACAGGTAGAGAAAGTATTGTGATCGTCAAAAAAATCGAACTCGAGATTTTGATGAATTTTGACGTTTCATGACTTCCTGAATCCGAAAAAGTGGTTTTTGAATTTCTTTCTGTCTGTCTGTCTGTCTGTCTGTCTGTCTGTACCTCCAACTAGAGCCTAAACTATTTTACCGATTGAGCTGAAACTTGATATCTAGGGTTTTCATAGGGTTGCCCCGAGGGGTTTTTGGAATTGGATATCTACCCCTAAAATTAAGGGTAGTTTACTGAAGGGAAAAAAGAGAAAAAGTCGATTTTCTCAAAATCGGCTCTAACGATTTTGATTAAATTTCATTTATGAACATTAATAAATATTCCAAACAAAATGGCTACTCTCAATATTTCGGCAAAATGGCTTTAAGGGCTCCGGTCTGATGCGTAAATTAACATTTTTTATAATAGCTCCGAAACTATTTGAGATATGAAATTACTTAGCATTACAAATATGTATATATATTTATAATACAAATATTTTATTCGAAACATATTTTTATAAAATCAATAATTTTCAATCTATACGCAATTATATATATATTTTTAGCTTTTTGGACATTAAAGCTTAAGTATTGCGATCGTAAAAAAAACTAACCTGAAATGTTGATGGATTTCGACGTCTCATGACCCCCCGAACCCTAAAAAATAGTCTTTGCAATGCCGTCTGTCTGTGTGTCTATTAAAACTTAAAATTAAGGGTAGTTTACTGAAGGGCAAAAAGAGAAAAAGTCGATTTTCTCAAAATCGGCTCTAACGATTTTGATTAAATTTCATTTATGAACATTAATAAATATTCCAAACAAAATGGCTACTCTCAATATTTCGGCAAAATGGCTTTAAGGGCTCCGGTCTGATGCGTAAATTAACATTTTTTATAATAGCTCCGAAACTATTTGAGATATGAAATTACTTAGCATTACAAATATGTATATATATTTATAATACAAATATTTTATTCGAAACATATTTTTATAAAATCAATAATTTTCAATCTATACGCAATTATATATATATTTTTAGCTTTTTGGACATTAAAGCTTAAGTATTGCGATCGTAAAAAAAACTAACCTGAAATGTTGATGGATGTCGACGTCTCATGACCCCCCGAACCCTAAAAAATAGTCTTTGCAATGCCGTCTGTCTGTGTGTCTATTAAAACTTAAAATTAAGGGTAGTTTACTGAAGGGCAAAAAGAGAAAAAGTCGATTTTCTCAAAATCGGCTCTAACGATTTTGATTAAATTTCATTTATAAACATTAATAAATATTCCAAACAAAATGGCTACCCTCAATATTTCGGCAAAATGGCTTTAAGGGCTCCGGTCTGATGCGTCAATTAACATTTTTTATAATAGCTCCGAAACTATTTGAGATATGAAATTACTTAGCATTACAAATATGTATATATATTTATAATACAGATATTTTATCCGAAACATATTTTTATAAAATCAATAACTTTCAATCTATACGCAATTATATGAATTTTTTTAACTTTTTGGACATTAAAGTTTAAGTATTGCGACCGTAAAAAAAAACTAACCTGAAATGTTGATGGATGTCGACGTCTCATGACCCCCCGAACCCTAAAAAATAGTCTTTGCAATGCCGTCTGTCTGTGTGTCTATAAAAACTTAAAATTAAGGGTAGTTTACTGAAGGGCGAAAAGAGAAAAATTTGGTTTTCTCAAAATCTGCTCAAACGATTTTGATTAAAATTCGTATCTAGGCGTTGATTAAGATTATAAATAAACTGGCTATTTTCATTTTCCTATGAAAATGATTTTTAGGGTACTTTACAGAAGCGTTAATTTCCGTATCTCCACAACTATTTGAGAAACTAAACAACTTATCATTGCAAAATTGTAGGACTATTAGAAATAAAAAACTTTTATTTGACATATATTTTTATAAAAGCAGCAGTTTCTGAGATATTTGCAAATATATTAATACAATTTTGTGAGCTTTAGTTGTAAACATATACTACTTAAGTCTTAACGCAATAATTCTCCAATGCCATAGAGTAATTAAATATAAGTATCTAAAAAAGTATGTTATTTTTCCTTAAATCTCTTAGGAGAAATGTTTGCATAGCAATGATCTATCTCCATTTTAGACTCAATAGTCAATATTTACATTTTTTATTGGTCAAAATGTATAAATGAATAATTAAATATCAATGCGATGACTTGAAGATCTGCAACACCTTATAAAAGTTTAAAATTTTAACCAGAAATTGAAATTGTAATACGAAGTTTTGACCCTTGTGGAAGACATTAAACTGTTTGAAATGCTCTTAGATGGACAAAGATGCGCCTCTTTTCTCATTGATTATATATCATTGTATATTATTGTATATCATTGTATATCATTGTATATTATTTTATGTGATACAATGTACATTATTCCGTTCAGAAATCTTGTGAGTTTATAGAAAGAGAGAGAAAGTCTGTGCGGTGCGCCGTACCATTTATTTTTTCTTATTTTATTATGAATAACAAAATATGTCCAGAAATATAGAAGGTGTTAGGTTGGTACTAACAGACTGGTGAAGTTGCGGTGAAAGAAGACACGAGCTATAGACAGTATTTTAAAAAGTGGTTAACAAAAATTTTTTGAAATTAAAATAAAATTTCGCTCCCGTATATACGTTAATTTAATTTCATACATATAGTGATGTCAACAGGTCTTGAATATTTGTCATGAGCATCGTGGAATTTTAAGAGGAATTTTTCATTTCATTTAAAATGTTCATGTTCAAACTCGGATGGATGTTGAAATTATCAAGTGTGTACAGTTAAAATAAAAGTATCTTTTGAAATCTTTTTTTGAAATATCTTGATCAAAAGAAGGCTTTTTGCTATAAGAATTGCCAAACTGATTATTATAGCTCATATTCACTTCCATGGTACCTTAACGTTGTGGAATATTAGTTAAGTATATTTGATGATTTATTAATAACTACAGTTTGCCCGAAGTTTCAATCAAATTAAATTTGTGTAAATTATCTGATTTTTTTTCAGTGAAAAATCTAAGCTACCTAAAAATATTTAGAAACGTACGTATGAGGCGAGAAATGTTTTATATGTCAACGACGCCATACATTATCGACTATTACGATTATTGAAGGAACTAGAATATATTATTTAAATTGAGTAAATGATTTAACGGAGCTGAGGTGCTTAAATCCTTGAAAATGTACAAGAATGGCAAATATTTGGTATTAGATAGTATCACAAGTGAAATAATTAAGTATGGGTGCATGGTACTACTCTCCAGGTTATGTTAGTTGTTCCACGTATGGGCTGGGATTTCTAATGTGCTTAGGGCCGTTCTTAAGACTACTGGATAAACATTGCTATCAGCCCCTTTAATATTTTACGCGTATTATGAACTGAATTTATCTGTCAGATAGCTATCTGTAAGATAAGTATATTTTTATGAAGAAAACGCAAGGTTGGTACTGTTTTTACTGGTGCGTGCATGTGTATAGCCTCTGCTGCTACCACTATAGCCTGCCTAGTGTCTACAACGCTCAACATTTGTTATATAATGGCGGATAAACGAGTGCGAGTAAGCCGATGGCTTCACGTGGGTTTAGAAGCTAAGTTGTCTTGCAAATACTAAATTCAGTGTCTGCAAAAATGTGGTCAGTAGTTTGTACAACGTTTACAAACTGTCATTTATTGTAGACCTACAGACATTTAAATAATGTGTTAATATGTAACTATAGCTCTACAAATTGCTTGTCAGTTTTTTTTTTATAAAATTATGAATCAAATGTTCTAACCTTATATAAAGTTAAAGCCTGGGCCTGTGCCTACTAGACACGTGAACTAAGATTTTAACCTTAAAACAGATTCTGATTAGCGAAACCTCATGAAAAACAATGCGTCACTATGGCAACGATTATTTTAACTTTCAGATAAAAGTTATCATGTACTTAAACCTCCAGAAAAAATGTGATGGATGAATACCTTTTATCTGGCAGATAAATGATATCTATCTGGTGGTCATATGACGCACTTTTAGCTTATCAACAAGATACAAATATTTATCGGCCAGATTAATATATATCCAGGAGTCATAAGACCAGCCCTTAGTGTGAATGGAAGAATGCAATCATTGTTCTTTTGTACAAAGGCAAAGGCAGTATTGGTGAATGTAAGAATTATAGGGCAATTAGTTCTCGAGTATTCTAGGCTAAGTTTTTTAAAGTCTTAATTGAGATGGTGCGTGAACCCCAACTAAGTACTTTAAATTTAGCATCAATGAAACCAAACTAAATAAACCTAGTATATACATAAACCATAACATAACTGATAGAGTACTTACATTTAAGGCGCAAATGCAAGCAAATTAACAGTGGCTTTCTTACGTGAAGGTATTGTTGCAATGAACACCAAAATTAATTATTAAGAGTTTGGATATTTGATTTTAGATACAAAACTAAATAACTTAATATACCAGCGAAGTCATAAAATAATTTAAAAGTAGTTAAATGTAAGATGCAAAAGCAGTCTTACGTGGAGGCATTGCTCTAATGATCAGCAAATTAAATATTTTAAATTTTTTATCTAATAACCAAAAATAAAGTGAATTTAAAGAAGCTCTTCATAGTGAGCGCCATATTTTACCAAATATAATTAAGATTTTTACTTTGTACCAAAGAGTAAGCAAGAATATTATTCGCAGCGTTAGTGCTTTCAACACAATCGAAAGTTTTAAATGCTCAACTCAAAACCAGTGCTTTTATGCAAGTACGAAGATACCCACATAAACACAAACTTGGCCCCCACCTCCTTCTCTCACTGGTCGAATCAAGTGCCATGCTTTAGATTAGCATCAAGCAGCCGTGACGTATGTTTACTTCTTACACCCAGTGTTTTCATCACTGCCTCGCTCGCTTATGAGATAGCGTTATGTTATATTGCTTAATCGGTTCCAGAAAAAGATGGAATGAGACAGAAAAGTCCCTTCTTGATCCTAAAAGTGATTTTTGAGTTTACTGGCGACAAAAGGACAAACAAATGAATGTACAGACCGATTTAGAGTTTTAATATACATCCAAATTCCAAAGAGATTTTTCTCGAATCTCACAAAAGTCAAAATTGAGTGTCCCCACTCGTGGTGCAAAGTAGGCATTGTACTGTGATTTTGAGTTTAATAAAACTTCGGTATCACGCAATCATAACTCAATTTGCGTTAAACACAACAACCGTATCAAGCATACAATATTGGGCCTCCTTAGAATCAAAACTATGATCTTAGGCTCAATAGCCAACTGAGCTAAGCATTCTCTATAGTAATATAGTGTTTATTTATTAGAAAACATATTTGTTTTTAAAATCTTAATAAAATTATTTAATGGATTAACATTTCTCTCACTATATTATGTATGTATCGGACTTTAAAAATTATATATACAACCGTTTCTTCTATTATATATATATTATAAATAAATAACAACTAGCCACGTAGTTGATTATGTGGATTAAATTTGTCTCATATAGTTTGGTTTGCCAATAGCTAGGAGGTCTAATTTCGAGTCCCCTCTCGGTGTACTAAAGTTCTATTTTCCTAAATTAATTCCCACTCTTGACCCGCCTCAGTGGCGTAGTTAGCTAACGCTCTAGTTTCGTGTTGAGCTAGACCACCTAGGATGGGGAGATTGAGGTTCAAATCTCGCTCGGGTGAACTGGGGTGTTTTTTCCTAAATGGTTTTCCACTCTCCCTCCACGAAGATTCGGGGAGACTTCTTCTATATTCAACCTTCCCGATTCCTAAAACATTAGCGTAATTAGTACTTAAGCGTATAAACCAAACGGGTAGTAAGACGTGGTGCTAATTTATTATTATTATTATTATTATTATTATTATTATTATTATTATTATTATTATTATTATTAATTCCCAATCTCCCTCTAAAAATATTATAAAAGAGCGGAATATAGCTTACATCCCGTTCTTCTATTATATGTGTATATATACATGTATATACATATATTAATATATATACATATATACAAACAAATATGTACATAATAATTATATATATATATATAATCAAATCATATATTTCAAGGGAGAATATAGTATATAGGATATAATAGAATTTATATATAAATAAATATATATATAAATCAATTTACATTAAACCATTTAAGTATCCAAAATGGTTTCTGTTTAATCTTTTTCTTAAGTCGGTACCTATCCCAAAAGTTAGTTTAATGAGTTTTTAACCATACGGCATTGGACATGCACTCAGCCTTTCGGCTTGTTCGTGCTTGCACCATCTGAAAGAAATCCATGTAATAGGTGAGTTTTAAAAGTGTGGTTATTCACTGGTGTCTTTTACACTGAATTTCTAAGAGTGATCCTGAAAGGGCCTACCAATTCAGCCGGAAAAGATATTTTCATATATTTATAAACCCAAAGAAATATAATTAATGGTAATATATTATAATATCCATTAGATCGGTGGTACTCAACCTGGGGTACAAGAATCTATTTTAGGGGTTATATAAATTGTAATATTTTTATATTATAATTCATTTAAAACTAATTGTTTAATAAATTATTTTGAATGTAATTTATTTAAAATATTTTAGGTGTAATTTATAAAATACGTTATGAATAACTTACATTACATACCAACAACATTGGGAGTACAAAGTCGAAGAGAAACTGTATCTGGGTGTATCCGAATAAAAAGGTTCGAATGCGGCTGCACTTGATAAGATGAACATAATATTCCAGGCCTATTTCCCTCCACAGCATTCTTTGTCTCGATTAATCCTCTTCAACAAATGCCATCTCTTAAAACGCGCGAACTTAATTCGCTTGCCCTTCCGATTCAGAAATACTTTCTCAACCAATTTATCTTCACGAATGAAATTGGACCTAATGGCTATATCGTATTTAATTTGTCCGGACATGTTTTTGTATCTAGCTAGAAACACTTTAAGGCTTGTGTTCACCTCCTTATAGATAGTTTGAGGGGTGTTTATGTGAGGGGTTGGTTACAGGGGGTTGAATGATGGTTGACATCATCGTTGTTGTGTCTGTTGACCTCCCTTCTCTACCCCTATCCCACCCCTACATCAAAAAAGCGACCCCCATAGAAGCGTTAATGGATCTCAGACTGATGGCTAAGCGGGCCGCAGTGACGCACCCCTTCCACCCAACCCTCATCACCCATTATCACGCTCCTTTTGTTCTGTTACAATCCTTCTCTTTCTAACACTATAACACTTTCTCTTTTACCGTATTTTCCTTCTCGGTCTATGAAGCTGCAATGTATTTCTTTTTTCACGAACAACACAGAGTTTTAATCTTAAATACTGTTTTTTTTATCTATATGGGGAAGGGGGGTTCATTTATTGGAACTAGAATAGAATAGTTCATCAACAATATAATTTAAACCTTTACTAAAGAGAGCGAAAAGTCATTTTAATGGTTAATGGAAGAACAAAGCGAGCTGTAGTACAGCATTATAAACATAATTTTTTTGCAGTGACATCCATTGTCAAGTTTTTAAATATAACATCACCCTCACTTTTAACCAGTTCTTTTCGCGCATGTTAGTTGGTTATTTGGATGGTTTTATTAGAGTGTCCAATCGTCATAGGATTGGTGGTAACTGACAGCTAGGAGAAGATACATAAATCGTTAAAGTAAAAAATAATTAAAACAAATTATTTGTTGTGAATGTTTTGACTTCCAAAAGTGTCAACAAATAAATATAAGTTCTTGTAGATCATATGGTTTGGCGAATGGATAAATAATAGTAGTTATTGTAACTTTAGATAGCTTTCAGTTACCATCACTCCCATGGTGAACAGACTATAGATATGGTCCAGAGATGTGAAGCTTTGGTCTTCCTCTTTAATGGGTTCTGGTAGAAGCCTGGTTGTCGGTGTAATTTGAGGGAGCGTGGGTGACTTTTAATCCACTGTGCTCAAGAGGTGCAATTACATGTTGACTAGTGCCTCCCCCTTCACCCTCCAGCCCTCCTTCGAGTAATATTACATATCACTACTCCCTTTTAAATATGTACCAACTCTATACGACAAACTAATAATTATTGATAAGCTATGACTAAAAGTTTAACTTTTATCTTAACAGGAACAATTATTTTTTTGAGGTACATTCATCATAATTCGACGTTTTCTGCTATGCGAGTCGTCTTCCACATCTTCTTACATTCCTCTCGCTCTTTCCAAACTTCTAACTCAGCCACACGTCTCCAAACCGTTTCTTTACCTTCCATGTCCGTCTGCGTTTAGTCCATCCTTCATGTCCGTGGTCTTCCAATAGGTCTTCTGCCCTTCTCCTTGTTCTGTAAAGCTTTCTTAGGCATTTTGTCCCTCTCCATTCTTATCACATGATCTGACCACAGCAAACTTTTTCTCTTGTGTTTCTCTTCTCATGATCTTAGTGTATGCATTAATCTTATTTCCTAGATAGCAGAGATCTTCCACCTTTTCGAGTTACTTTCCAATGATTGTTACTTTCTTTGCTTGGTTTATGTTACAAGCCACCTTCATTATCTGGTTCTTTTCCACGTTCATGTATAATCCATATCATTATATATATATATATATATATGATATATTACTAAAAATATTACAAACTAAATTAACCTAATAGAAGCATGGATAAGCGATTATATTTTTAGTTGTTTCTTCACGTCTTACCACCCGTATGAACCATTCGTATCTAATTACACTTATATACTAGTGAGGAGGAGGTTATAATTTATAGATTTATGTACTGTACTTACATTTTTGTGAAATAAGAGCGTAAAAGATTTTAGCAAAAAAAAAACACCTTCAGTACATCCAACTGGGATTCGAACTTCAGCATTTCCGTTATAGGAATACCAAATAAGATTTACCTGACACTCAGTCCAAGTGCTCAGCCAGCTATGTGGGTATATTGTTAAGTAATCAATCTACAAGAAAGTTGGAGGAACTATTTCATTTATAAGAGTTCCCTTTTGTCAAGCAAACGTTTTCATTCAATATTTATTAAAACATATCAGCTCTTGTGTCACATCATAATTATTATAGAACATAATTTATCTTTAAATAAAATTACCTGTTTTTATATGAAAAATATGAAAAATATGAAAAATGATTCTGGTATATTGTAAGCTTTGGATCAGTCAACATGACAATAACTTAAAGGATATCAGGTAGAATTTAAACAACCCTCTTTGGTAGATAGATGTTTCTTAAGCATGTATAGATTATGTGCATTTTTATTAGATAGCTGTCACTTTTAATAGATATTATTTTTATTTATTTATTTAGTACCACGTGCTATTAGCCGTTCGGGTTATACGCTTAATTACTAATTACTCTAATGGATTAGAAATTGGGAAGGTTGAGCTTAGAGGAAGTTAACCCACATTTTCGTGGCGGGAGAGTGGAAAACCATTTAGGAAAAGACACTCCCAGTTCACCCGACTGAGATTCGAGCCTCGATCTCCCCGTCCTCCACAGTGTAGCTCAACACAAACTAGTACGTTAGCCAACTATGCCACCAAGACGGGCTATATATATTATCAATACCTATAAAATAACACTAATAATATGAAAAATTGCTATCAATGTTGACTGCAACAAAATATGTTTGTCTTTTCTAAATGTTGATTCTTAAGAATCTCAAGTTATGTGCACCAACTTCGGTAGCTGCGTGGTCTAAGGCGCAACTAAACTACAAATGACGGGACATTCGAAGTTCGAATCTCGGTAGGGTGTACTGAGGGTGATTTTTTATGAAAATGATATTCCACTCTCGGTCCAAGCAAATGCAGTTACACTTTCTATAAATATAACCATCCCAATCCCTATATCCATTAGCACATAAATTTATTACAAGAACTAGATACTGCATCTCTCACGGTAAAAGATGTCATACGCAAAAACAAAACCAATTATAAATTAGAAAAAGGTGTCCGCACGCACTATGCATTACTGCTCTTGAGTACTCGGCAGTGTCGACGACTATGACATAGATTTGATTCGATCCCTGACTGGGTCCAATGAATCATAGTCCACACCTCCTTCCCTATACTATATTTTTTTTACCAGATACTATAAATGGTCACGTGGTTTAGTTGCCGGAACATACTGTGGCGTATCGCATTGGCTTGTATCGCTTCACATTGGTTAGGAAAATATTACCCATTTGGGTTTTTCCCCAAGTTTCATATATTTTCTTACAAAGGAATATAGGTGAAAGAACCTCACAAGCATACTTTAAGGTAAACTGCTCTATTTAAAGTTCAAATAATGAAGGTCCCTTAACATTATAATCTTTTAGAGTAGTGTTTCTTAAACTGTTCCCAACAACAGACCACTAGATAAGCTTACGATGCACTTACATATCACTTGTCCAAGAGGAAAATATTATAATAAGAGTGTTTATCAATCAATATTTTTATATAACCTTGTTACATATACACATTTTACAGTCCCATTTTCATAGGAACAACCTCATCTGACAGCTAAAAGAGATACTAAATCCATATAAAGTCATTTGATTCTTCACTTTTGATATAATAATAAAAAATCCGTAGCACAACTTCCTTCGGAAGGGAAGTAAATGCGTCAGTACCAGGCCGATTGTGGCATTTAAAAGAACCCTGGAAGTAATGCAAAAGGTGACATTAATAGACCCTTTCTCACTAGCTTCTATAAATTATCGTGTGCTGTTAGAGTAAATCGGTTCATAAAGTGAAAGCTAAATTTCTCAAATATATAAAAATAAAATGTATTGTACCTAACGCACTCTTTCTAAACCATCTGATTATTTTAATACAAGATCTACAAGCAAAATGCATTTTAAAACAGATATAACATCTACAATTTTCACTATAAATGTTTTGGTGGTGCAAAGATCTATAGTTCTTTAGGTATACGGATTACCGAGTGAGCTAAGTAATTTGGTATATTATTAAGACTGTTGTTTTCTCTATAATTTTTCTAAAGGAACGAACTTATATATTCTATATATTTTGATGATCAAATTAACGAGAATATGTATTCATATTGGAAGTGTAAGAATCAGGGTTAGCATGCATGCACTTGGAAAACACCGGGAATATTTAAGCCTGAAAAACAACTGAAAATCACCGGAACTTTCATAAAAAATTGACAAAAATCTTTTGGAATATTTATTGTATATTCGGGGCAATAAACTGCAGATTATAATAAACACGTGGACTTTGCATTGAATAAAAAGTGAACAGAATACGAAATCACGCTGAATCAAAATGTTTAGTACCCCCTTCCCATTTTTTCTACTTTAAATATCGTGCTCTGTATAGGAACTGAATATATGTCCACATCAAGATAAAACCATCCTCTTAATTAAACCTTCCTAATTCCTAAACCATTAGTGTAATTTGTACATAAGCGTATAGCCTGAAATGGTATTAATATTATATATATATATATATATATATATATATAATTTATGAAAACGTGTTTGCATCGATCTTATCTCCCTCTAGATAGCCTGGGAATATACATAGAATTTCCTATTAATAAAATAGTGGTAATTCTGAAGAAAGAAGGTCATATTTTTCTCTCTAGACTCACGAAACTATTTTACTTGTACACATAGATACAGTGACGACCATTTTTGAAAATGGTGGTTTGTGAATACGAAGCCAGTGATAAACGTCGTTGCACTTTAAGCATTACTAAAACTAAAATAGAAGCTTATTTTTTTCAAGAAATGATCCAGATGAAAAGTAAGACACAGCTAAGGATAATGGTATCGTGTTCCATTACTTTTGAATGTGTTTTTTTTATTCAAGAGCTTTGAATAAATGTAATCCCTAAAGGGTATGTATGTTTGTAGCTGTTACGCATTTCATGGAAACATAGAGGTATAACGGAGGTTAAACAAATAATCTTATCTCAGATCTAGGAACCCATTTAGTGTGATTCTTTGTTTAGGAACGACTTGTATTTTAGACCCAATTGATGATAGGTCATTTAAGATAACATTGAGATTTTCGTTTACTGACACAACACGGTGTGTATTTTTACTTCCATTGATAAGCTAAAGAAGCTAAGATATAAGTTCAATGTATCAAACCAAAATGATCAAGTAAGAGAAAATATTGAAATAATTATGATGTTCCATACGAGATACAAACAATGTCTTACGATGCAAAGATTTAACATACACCTACTTGAAACTTGTTTGAGAATGAAACAACATAATCTTTGTGGGAGTGTAGTGCAGGTAGTGCGAGTTAATGGAATTTATTTTCCTGCTGCTTTTATAGCTAAATTTTTTTTTTCTTTTTTTTTCAAAATAAAATAAAATATTGCTCCAGTCGAAACATAGAGTTTTATTTTCTTCACAAGGTGGTATCGAATGTTCTTGAGTATCTTTCATTAGATTAGCAGCATTAGATGAACAACCTTTTAAATAAATAGAAAAAAATATCTTTAAAATCCAGGACCTACAATTGAATAGTCATTTATTTGTACACATTTATTATTTGATCGTAAACCAAACACCATATCAATTTAATTTATTTATCGGAAATGAGCATATTTAAGTACCTACCCTAATATTTTCATTGTTATAAAACCTCTTGAACGTATTTATTGAGGTTTTTTATCACATTTTTTTGGTCGCATGTCATATATGACCGAGAGGAACATGACATTCAGGTTAGGTCTCCTTAAGTGTAGACTATTAGTCGCTCTGTTGGTACATAACGTTGCTCAGGGTACACCATAGGAGGTTGTCTACACGTCGTACCCAAAATTATATTATGTGATTATGCTTATTATGGAGTTGTGGAGCTGGTGTGAGTCTTAACCTAACCTAAGCTTAATTAACCAAACCCTGGTGACCGTCGGGACACTTCCCCTTAAGGGTAAACTACCCAAGGAATCAGCCGGGAATAGAACCCAGAACCTCTAGGCCTGTATCCAGGTGCACTGACCACTATACGACGGGACCAGTTTAGGATTATTAAAATTTCACTAATAAATAATTTAAACGTCAGTAAATACCTACTTTGGTGGCCGAATGGTCTAAAATATCGCACCTACATTAGACTAGACTTCCGATATGGGGTGTTCGGGGATTTAACCCCGGTCAAGTGTACTGAGGATAGTTTATCCTAAATGGTTTTACTCTTTCCTTCCACACAAATTAGAGTAAAATTCATCTAGATCCATTCTTCCTTATGCCTAAGAGGTTAGAGTATTTGGTAAATAGGCGTATACATGGTTCTAAGAAAAAATACGGTAGTGTTTTATTAAATGTTAAGTGAAATTTTAGAAAAGATCTGCAAAAACTTTTATTTCAAAGTAAAATAGTGTTAATCAAGAAATAACAAAATATCTTACCGATAATAAAACAAAATTCTCAACATATTTCAAATATTTCTTTATTAATTCATGTGTGACCCTTTATAAATCGTGAACACTTTTTATTTGAACTCATTGAATCATTCATTGTATCTCAAAAAAATTACACTTGTTAAAATTTTGCAATAATTCTTATTGTCAAATGACACTAAGCTACAATAGTGAGTATGGCAGTATTAAAGGGAAATGTATTCACGTTTACATAAAGGGAGAGTGAGAAATGACTTTAAAAAAATACCTTAAATAAAGAGGTCTGGTATCTGACTCAACCTCCCCATCACTGGCCAACAATATTATAAAAGCTTGATGTTCAGTAAGATTTATCACCAATGAGAGTCCAAGAATTATTGAAGAAAGTATGTATGCAAATTATATAAGTTCTGAAAATTGAAAAATGACACCTGGACACAGGAATCGAACCCGGGACCTCTGGCTTAGTTCGATTCCCGTGTCCAGGTGTAATTTTTCAATTTTCAGAATATGATATCTAGATGGAGTAATTCCCACTAATAAGCATAAATAATAGCTTTGGCAATTAATTCTTAAATTATATAAGGGTTGGAGAGTAGTTTTAGTAGGTGTAGTCCAATTTTGATAATAGGAACTGTTTAGCAAATACAAACGTAGCTTTTGCGGTCAGCAATGATAACTATCTACTATATTATGAATATAATTTAAAGATACAAAATTATATATATATATAAAGTGACAGTTGCAGATCACATGACTTGACGTATGAAATTATTTTTTGTAAACGTTGTAACTGATAAATACTGTTCTTAATAGAATTCTACTAAATAGTATAGTCTCTTAGGCTATTTGTGTATTATTTGGATGATTTTTCTAGGCTGTTTATATGTAATTTAGTATTTATATATAAACCCTTTATTTATAATGTATATATTTAGACACATTTTTAAACTCAAGAAAATATTCATAATTAAATTTTACAAATGTATACAGTAATGTAATTGGTCATTGTTAATCTGTTTTGATTTTAACCTGACACAAAATATTTTTAATCGAGTAATTTATCTATATAATACAACATATTAGCTCATTCGGTAGCGTGTTTGTGTGCCTAGCTAAGGGTCTCAGGTTAGATTACCGGTAGGGCCGAAAAACTTATCATTGGTGAAAAGTGGGTTTTCCCTTTCAAAGTGATGAATCAACGGCCGAGGACTGGATGTTTTACCTGTCCTAGTCTTAAGTTATATTATAAGGCAATTGAAGCAACGACAGCTCTAGCAATCTGTTAGTGGAAAATAAGATGGCTTTAATAAAAAACTGACACGGGCCACAGGCTGGAAACAGTAATGGACGCAATGTAAAAAAATCTACCTATACACAGGCTGGCTTTCTTAACTCACAAATAAATAAGCTTTTTTTTGTGTGTATATATAGGGATACCTAACACTATATTTATATATATATATTGTTATCCCTTGCTTGTGGCTTCGGGGGTAACTGGTTTATGTCATGACGAAGTGTTGTCTCTGAGCAACGTTGTGTTCCGACACGTGTGGGTAGGGATAGTAAAAATGTCGGCGCGAGTGTCCCGGCAAAGTTAGTTGCGGTGGAACAGAAGGATGTCCCGGCAACGTGAGTTGCGGTGGGGAGATAAGGTGATGGTCCCGGCAACGTGAGTCGAGGTGGGAGGTAGGCTGATGGTCCCGGCAACGTGAGATGAGGTGGGATGTAAAGGAGTGAGAGGATAATATACAATATTACTCTTTCTGATTTTGACAAATTATTTTTGATCCTTCGGAAAGGTGGCACGCCCAGGTTGCGTAGCCACTCACCAACTGCCCTCTGATCGAGGAACCACCGTGTTAAAGACCCTCCACTGCTCCCTGGCTTTGTACAATTGGAGAAAATGGGAGCTTCCCATTGGTGCTTGAAAACGTGAGAGACAGTGTCCGTCAAGCAAGTCAATAGAAAGAGAGAGTTCGTAGCATCGCAGCCGCATATTAGTATGCTTTAATGAACACTGAGGGGGAGCATGAAAGCAAATTCCTACAGGTACCGACCAATTGGTCACACCATGTGGTTTCGGATTCCAAAACAAACGGATTGTCACATTCACGTAATTTCTGAAACAAAAAAAATTTATTAATATTATTGGGAGAAAATAAAGGGTATATTGTGAAACCGAATAAGGGTTTTTAGAGTTAAGTGTGGAGACACTACTCTATGGAGGGCTAGGTGAGAGCCTCCCAAACCACTGTTTGACACTTCTCGCTTATCCGGGCAGGGCTTTGGGACGTCAGTGGGAACCTCCAGGTTCGATAACGTAATTCCCAAGCCCCTGGATAAGAGGATTAGTGGCACCGGGAAGTCTGTCGTAGAAGGACTGCGCCAGATTCCGGAAGTGGTCCTTGATTGTAGACATATCCAGGTCACAAATCAAAGTCACATTCTGAACGTACCAAGGTGAGTCCACAAAGATCCTCAGACACCCGATCTGGAATGCCTGCATCCTCCTCATATAAGTATCTGCCAGGTGGACCCAAGCAGATCATGCATTGTTGAGTATCAGACTGAGCAACTGCTTGTACAGAGTCAGACCGTTTCTTGTAGACAGGGTGCTACACCTGTTAAGTGGTGGGCCTTTGCCTTGCCATGTTAATTCTCCCAGTTTAGTGTAGTCGCCAGGTCAGTTTGGTGCCCAGCGTAAGTCCCAGGTACTTAAAAATGTTCGCCCATCTTATCTGCTCTCCAAACAGCTAGAGTGAGACCGGCCTGTAGAACTTTCTTTTCCATGTGAATAGCACTGCTGTGCTCTTCTCCACGTTAATACTTGTCCTCCAGGTGGTCAGCCATTTCCAGCAGATGCCCTCGCCATGACTCCGCTACTTGAGCCATGCCGTCCGCATAAAGTGCCAACTTTGTGTATGGGGATCTAGGAATGTGGTTCACATACAGACTGAATCGCACCAGACCCACGAGGAAAGCCTGTGGCACTCTAGCCTGAATAATTCTGACTTGGTAAGTGGCGTTCGCAAAGGTAGTGGAAAAGGTGCAGTGGGATTGATAATATTGTACAACATTAACTAGGTAGAAGGACAGGTTCAGGGAGAGGAGTTTGAAAAAGAGACCATCGTGCCAAACACGGTTGAAGGCCTTTGCCACGTTGAGAAATACAGCACCAGTCAGCCTGTTTATGTTGAAGATCCTCGTGACCTGCTCCACGAGCTGGACGAGTTGGTGAGATGAAGCTGGTCCCACCCGAAAGCCGAACTGGTCGTCCACCAAGATGCCCACCTTGCGAACATGTCCGGTCAGTCTCGTCAGTAAAAGTCTCTTGAAAAACTTGCCCAAACAGTCGAGCAAAATGATCGGTCGGTAAGACGAAGCTAGAGACAAGTTCTTACCCGGTTTATGAAAGCACAGGACGTTGGCGTGCTTCTGGAGCTCCGGGAAGTGACTCAGCAGCAGGACGGCGTTGAATAACTCCACGAGGAAGTTAATTGCCTCCAAGGCAGCTTTCTGAGGACCACGTTATTGATACCGTCATGTCTGGGGGTCTTATTTAGTCTTTGAACGGCTCACGCCCACGACATTTCTATCACTTTCATGGGTTCAGATTCATCCAAGGGTATTTATGAGACCACACCGATAGCTTGAGTCACGTGAGCAATGGGCAATAGGTGTGACGGGTCGACAGTCAGTACAAATTGTGTCTCTAAGTGCTCAGCGAGAGCATCGTCCTACTTCTGGTCGGAGTTGGCCACCTTGTTATGACCTTTAATAGGTGACCTTGGTGCAGCTACCCACATCAAGCTCCTCGTCATGCAACACAGGGACCTGTCCTGCATGCATAGGCTATCAATCTTGTTCTCCCAGACACTGTTCCAGTATTCTTGGACCATATCGCGAACCACATGGATTTTGCGGCTCCAGTTGGTCTTGTCTACCGGGTCCCTCGAGATTTGCCAAGCCTTCTTCAGCCGATTTTTCTCCCGGATGCGCCTGAGGATAGAATCGGTCAAAGAAGACTGTGGCGTCCTCTTAGGACGGTGCCTCGGCGTTGAAGCTTCAAGTGACCCTTTGATGATAGAAGTTATGAACTCCGCACCACGATCGTATTCTGCTGGTGTTCGGAATGTAGGGTGGGTCCCAACCTCTCAACACTTTCGTGAACCTGTCCCAGTCAGTGCGCTTAAGGTCGGGTTTTTCGGGGATGTCTTTGAAAGACACTGTGCGTCTCAGGTTCACAAGAACGGGATTGTGATCCGATTCTATCTCAGCTAGAGACTTCAGCACTAACCACCTTCTGATCCCTCTGGAGACAATGAAGTCGAAGACACCCGGGAAACCAAGGGGATTGTGAGGGAAGTGGGTGGGGGGGAGGACCAGAACCCACTAACTCGTATAGATTTATGAAGTCACGGAGCAATCCGTAACGAGCATATAATCCTAGTACCCCATGAAGGGTGCTTAACGTTGAAGTCACCACCGATTAAAACAGGTGTGGTACCTCGAAGCAGCACCTCCATGTCATACCTCTTAGCCCGGTCGAACCGGTGGTAAGGAGGGAAATCCTCAGAGATTCCTGGACCTTCCTCAAGATACTTGACAAAATGTCCCATGGATCCAGTCCCGGAATGCCCTTTAGTAGCTCAATGCAATTTTTGAGCCTTGCACTCTCACTTTCTGGGGTAGTTTTGGAGAGTGGGCTGGGTGTTGGGGTGGTTAGGGGAAAGGGGTAGGAGTGGGGAGTGGTATGAAAGGGTTGGGGGTGCAAATTGGTGGGTTTAGAGGAGCAGGGTGCGGGGGAGGGGGAAATGAGGGATGGGATCGGCAGATGAGTGGTCTCGGACGGATCCTCAACCGAGAGGGAAGAACCAAATGCCACTGGTTCTGGTAAGGTAGCTTTGGCTGGTGCCTCAGCTTGAGGGATTGGTCCCACTGACAACACACTGGTGAAAGATTGCACCAGTGTCTTTGGTGTTGGAGCTGGAGTCACTGTCACTTTCCGTACCGCAACGTGCCCCGAGGGCTTCTGGCCTTCGATTATACCATCCGTCCTCCCTTCTTGACCTTTGGAGGCCCGCACAGTCCCTGCCGCCCGTAAGGACTTGTACGTGGGACAGTCCCACCACGCTGAGGAGTGTTCTCTTGATCAGTGCAGGAACTTCAGGGGAGATAGTCTCTATTTCGGGCAACCGCCCCTCTCGTGGTCACTACCACAGAACCCACACCTATGGTTAGCACGAAAATCCCTTCACACATACTCAAATCAGGAAACAGTTCTTGCACTAAACCGGGCCACTGGGAGACTTGTACTTCTCCACCTTGAAGTGGAGCTAGCACAGGATTGATATGGAGTACAGCCTTGCGGTATGGTCCCCGGGAGTCAATGAAGTTCAGCAACCGCTGCCTTTATCCAGTCTTATAATCCTGTTTCCACTTAGAGAGCATCTGGGTGACGGATTTTACGGGGAAACCCATCTCCACGAGCTCTTCTTGTATGTCGCAAAGGTTTGTCCATGCTAGGAGTCCCTTTACCACGACCCTGACCAGTCAATCCCATTCCATCTCGTAGGACCATTGCTGAATCCCCAAGCTCGGCAAGAACTTTTGTAGGGTGCAGTTATCTTCCTCCGACCCTCACTGGAGGTGCAATCAATTCCCCGGCTGCCTGACCACCTCCATAGACTCTTGAACCTTGGATTGGATGGTCCTTGCCACCTTGGAGTATTCCTCCACACAGGATGATGGGAGGAATTTTCCCCTTGGCTTTGTGAGCTGGCCCAGAACCACTAGTACCAGGCTGGGGTGAGGCACGGCTTCTGTTGTTACCCTTAGGTTTCCACCGCTACCCTTTGCTCAAATCTGGCGCACCCTGGCCCAGGCCATCGTTGACCTCACTCACATCACCAGAGCTACCGCCTAAATGGTTAGGGTTGCTCCCCGGTAGCTTCCGGGTGTTGCCGGCCTTACCCCTTTGGTGGAGTCTTACAGTCTGAAATTACTCAGACTCATCATCGGACCCCTGGCTTGACTCATCACGCATCAACGGGAGGTCTGGTCCTGAAGACAGTCTCTCCACGTCCACGGAATCACACGATCTGTCGACATGCACGAAGCGTGTGACCCGGTCTTCCAAGTCTGAAGAAAATTCAGCCGTGCGTTTCTTACCTACCGACGGTGTCAGAATTGACGCGGGTTTTTAAGGCCCTTATGATCACACTCGCATCAGTGCCACTTGCAAAGTTCTTTACCAGTGAAAGATGGCTGGGCTCCCCCTAGTCAAGTCTTCCGTTGACACCGTTAGGTTTCCACCCATCGTTCTGGTGGGAGCTTTCACCCTCCTTCCCGGTTTGCGGGCTTTTTGCCCTGAAAAGGGCTACCAGTTCATTTTGTCCATTAGCAGCACCCACACCTCCTGTAGTTTGAGGGGCCCTGCTAGACTCACCCGCACTGGCATTGCTGCCGACGCTTTGTAGAGGGCCAGCACTGACCAACGAGCCGAGGCCCGAGGATGCAATACCAGATGCCCCGGTAGATCCGTCAATGGCACGCACACCTTCGGTATTTGGAGAGGCTTTGCTGACTTCAACCTGGCCATCATCACCCACCTCCCCGGTAGTTGGGGAGGTCACTTTGGCCACCGTGTTGGCCCTGAAAAGGGCCGGATCGTTGATCTCCCCCAGAAGGGCCAGCAACTCCTGGTGACAGCCACCATTGGAACGCTAACCTCCGGCAGATGGAGTGGCCTCACTGGCTTTGCCAGGTTAGCTGCTTGTTGCGCGCACCTCCCCGTAGTTTCGGAGGACACTCCAGCCTTGTTGGCCCTGGAAAGGGCCTATTCGTCACCCGAAGGTGACTCGCGTGTTTCGGCCAGCGGCACGCTCGACTCCTGGAGTTGGAGTGGTCCCACTGGCTTCGGCCTTGACTACAGGCTTGTTGCCCCTCAAGAGGGCAGCTTCCGCTAAAGCTTCGGCCTTCGGGCTTGTGGCGGACCTACTTGCCACCCGGCACGAGCTCCTTTCTGACCAGAGGAGCCTTCAGTCCCCGCGAGAGGAAATCTTCGACTCCCCCTGCCAAGCTGCACAAGCCTGCCGCTGAAGGCTGATCCCCCGACGCTCACTGCCAACCTCTTCTTTATCGGGTCCGGTCGTTTCCCGAGCCCGGGATTCTTCAACGTATCATCTGGTGGTCTTCTGCTGACCCCAACGCCAACTTCTTTTTTCTTCTTCACGGTGGGCACCATCCGGAAGTAAAACAGTAGTAGCTCAAAACGCTCCAACAGCCAAGCACACGTAAGAGGGACAGGATGACACTTTGCACTCCCATGTGAGAGTTCATATTGGCTCTAAGTAAAGTGGTCACCGATGGCTTAGAGAACATGAACTTTTCAGCAGTCCAAGGAGTAGTGAGGGTAGTTGGCCTGGTCTGTGCAAGTGCGGAGGAAAGGTACAAGGGCCGACTTAACAGTGAGGCACAACAATATATATATATATATATATGGCATGGGAAAGAGTTTTCAAAATAATCACTTTCAGTACACTCTGTCAGTATTCCAACCCCAGCTTCTTCTTAGTTGGAAAACTGGAGTAGACGATCCATGAGCTTATATCAGTCCAGGTTTTCTTATTACTAAGCTGTTAATGTAGGAGTAAAGGTATAGCAAGCTAAGCTCTATATCTTTTCTAGATTTTATGACAAAAACTTTACTTTGGCCAAAATCAATCCAATTTTATTTATTGGGATTTTTTTTAGCACCTCATCGTACTACCCGTCTGAGTTTTACATATATGTAGGCCTACTAGATCTGTCGGTATGTTGGGGAAAAGGGAGGTTGAGTTTATAGGAAATGTACCAGCATTTTCCTATAGGTAGATTAGGAAACCATTTAGGGAACATCACCTTCTGTCCACCCAGACAGGATTTGAACCCCAATATCCCCGTCATCGGCAGTCCAGTTTACCATGATTATGACTCCTTTGACCATGCTGACACCAAAGCGTACTGCTTCATAGATAGATCTAATTTGACTTTCTACACCTATTAATCTTTTCAGTTTCTTAATATATGTCACGGGTATGGTTTATTCATATGATTCTGGAGAAATGTGATGCTCATGATAAATATTCAAGAACAGCTGTTGATAAATTCCAATCTGTAGGAAATTAAAATAAATTTATCTACTCAAGTCATATTATATTTAGTTTGGCAAAAAAAAAAGTTAATTTGTTAAAAGACACACAAATAATAACACTAAATCACGCTATGTTCCATCTCAAATCAAGCCGTTATATAGTCCTCGCATGAAATATATTAATTAAAATAATGGTAGCAAGGATTAACGACCAATTCATTAGCCCCTTGATCTAAATTCTTACCCTAAAATGAGATACGTTTCCTGAAGGGGTTATTCTTGTGATATTTACACCCTGTTTCTGGGCAGGTCTAACAGAGCACATGACATATCTAGTTCCATACATCCCCTTCACCTCTAACACCCGCAACATCTCTTGACAAGGAAATGCCTCGGGATGTGTGGTTCTCTGACGTCACATTACGTCACACTAGAGGTGCGCTGAGGATGATAAGCGATCCCTCTAGGACTAAGACGGTGACATGACGTAATCACCCCTGACAACCTTATTTGGGTACAGTCCAATTTTCATAGGAGGGGCCTTCTTAATTGACTAACGCCACTATATCTACATTAACGTTCTCATACCTCCAGATATAAGATATTCAGCTATTACTTTAGATAGATATTGTTAATACCTAATAAATCATTCGATAATATAAATAATTGTTTCACGTTTATAAATTAAATAGCCCACACCAATTAAAAAATATACCTCTTTCTTGCGGAACAACTTTATTTCTACTTTCATTGGTGATCGCATCTACTCGCCAGATTATTTATGATATTTGACGATGAAGTTTGTGTTCGAATTCCAGCTGGTTGTACTGAGGGTTGGTTTTACTAAATGATTTCTTATTTTACCTCCATGAAAATGCGGGTACATGCCCGCTAAGCTCTATTTTATTAATTTACTAACCATATATATGTATATATATGCGGACAGTAAGACTAGTAAGACGTGATTCACAAAAATAAATTTACTTTTTATAATATATTTGTTTTCTAAATATGTTGTAATGTTAGCTAACTTTATTTAGTTCAAGTGACGTGTAACCTAGCTTTATTTCACTATAGCACAAAAATAACAACAATAACAAATACAAGAAATTTACCACATTTAAATTTTATTTTTTTACCGTTATATTGTTTTAATCACTTGGTCTTACTACCTATTCAGGTAATAAACATAATTATGATAACTACGCTAATTTGGTATGGTTGAGAAAGTAATAATTATAGATATAACATAATCAAATTTGCGTGGAAAAAGAGTGAAGAACCAATTAGGAAAATCAACACCGGTCTAGGACAACTGGGCGCCGCCATCTGGGCGCCGTCAACCGGGCGCGGCCAACTGGGCGCGCACAAACTGGGCGCCAGGACAACTGGGCGCTAAGACAACTGGGCGCTAAAATAAAACTCTTTTTTTTAAATTAAACTATGCAAATTTTTTAGAATAAAAAAATGCACCATTTTTTTCATATATTTTTCAATTAAAATTAAAAAGTGACGGATAAAAACTAAAAATGAACTTTTTTTAATTAATCATATTTTTCAGCGCAACATCATATATTTTTCAATTACGTAAATATTCATTTTTGGAGTTGTTTAAAAAAAATCTTAGTAGAGGAAACTTAATTAATTTATATTTATAAAGTTAGATTATTTGATATGATAAAATTTCTAAAAAAAAAAAGCCACAAAAAATGAAAAATAAGAATTGTGCGCAAAATAAACCACGTATAGAGGAATAATAAGTAACATTTATGTGCATCCCCATGTAAAAATTAAAATAAAATCGCCGATATTATAATACCTTCAAGCTATGACTTATTTCTGGTGCAGGTGCGACGAGATTTGGTTTGTTTATTCTTAGAAATCCCCCACTCCCCCCATTACTATAACTTTTCTCTTATCCAGATCATAGCTATACGGTGCAGGTGTTACGAGCTTTGATTTGCGTATTCTTAGAATTCACCCACTCGCCCCATTACGATTACTTTTTGCTTCTTCACTTCATTAGGTTTCGTCAACCAGAGTGGTTTGGACGAAATGGAACAAAAAATCGTGTCACAACGTGACAAACAAAAGTACGTAGACAACGGTTTTCTATATGTTTTTGATAAATTTAGTGTCGATGGACAGATCAAATTTTGGAGATGCGAAGAAAAAAACAATAATTGCAAGGCTAGATTACATACAAGAGGAGAAGAAGTGGTTAAAAGATTAAACGAACACACACATGATAGTTCATCACCACACATTGGAGCACAAGAGGTAGTTACAAAAATCAAACAACGGGCTGCTGAAACACAAGAATGTACTTCTCAAGTCATCAACGAATGCACAATTGGCTTGACCCAGGCGGCAAAGGTATGTGATTTTACTTAGCTAAGTATGATAAATAATATATAAATAATTACTAAATTAATCCTTCAATCAACATTCCTTTCATTATTAGTATGTTTCAAAACAAAGGCTATTAACTTATTCTAACGGGTACAGATGAGAAAGAAACCTCGAGGAAATGCACCCACATTGGTATTGTGAGGGTATGGAAAAACCA
Source organism: Timema bartmani (assembly GCA_902151455.1). Classification (NCBI taxonomy): domain Eukaryota; kingdom Metazoa; phylum Arthropoda; class Insecta; order Phasmatodea; family Timematidae; genus Timema; species Timema bartmani. Next base: position 45,450 of record CABFWB010001318.1, on the reverse strand, counting down.
CAGCCAGTAATAACATGTTGAAATCCACCCACCAACGTGCACCCAACTGAGATTCAAACCCGCACCTCCTGCCAACGGCAACCAAGTTTTTTAAATTGTTATGTTCAGTGCAATGTGAGTCAATGACTTAGACCATTCAGTCATCAAAGCAGGTAGTAACGTAATTAGTATCCTTTTAAGGTAATTAACCTCTTACATAATAAAATATATTCAACGTAAGAAATATGTATTACGAAGTCTGTAGATTCACAAAATCCAGTAAAAACCTTCTCATGACAAATAATTTTGGCAAGGAATATAAAGGGAGGTGTTAAAATATTACTAACGCAATTTTTAGAATACAATTTAGCCCCTTACCTCATTCTTATTGCACTACTTAACAATTTGTTTTACATTATAAATACAGGCTATACTCAGGGATGTCATTTTAAATCTTTCAGGGGGAGGGAGAGGTGGGTAAGATCGTTAACAAAAGCCCTATTTATAAGGTATATCACTCGGCGTAACACCCCCTCCCACCGCTAGGGGTGGATCCAAATGAACGGCATAGGGCGCCCCCCCCCCCTTCCCCCACCAAGGATTTTTTTACTTGTATCAACACTTTTTAAATTAAATCATTTAGATCTATTTTATAATCACTACTCGTTGTACTGTCTTGTAATATCTCACTAGTCGGCAAATGGGACGTTTATGACCCCCTCACCCTCATTCCTAAATATTTTTAGTAAAAACTAAAGAAAATCAAGTTGAACTATAAAATTGAACACCAAAGAAGTGTTTAATGTATTTAATTTATTTTTTTAGTTTAATAGGCAATTAGTTTCAACAAATTCACAGTGAAAGATGATTTCAAATATTCCTAGGTTCTCGAGACATCTAATTTTCGAAAAATTGCCAAGCAAAGCCTTCTCTTTAATTCCGGCTATTACCTTGATTATTTGCCTCCCCTCCTCATATCCAAGTTAATTTCTGGGTGCACCACTGATCACTGTCAAGAATAATTTAATAAAACAGCAGAGTAAATACTCACGCCCAAAATTTATCCTTAATTTAAGGATTACACTCAAGTTGAGCGTTCATTGAAAAAATTTGTCTCAAATTTGGAAGAATTTTTTCGTCAGAATTTCTTGAGGAGGAATCTCCCCCAGACCGGTCCCATGGAAGCACCCACCCCCTCACGAAAATCCTGGATCCACCCATGCCCTCCAGCTCTCCTCCTCCCACTATTCCTCTAAAAATCTAAAATTAACTATTTTTCATACAATTCCATTTTCCACGCATAGTTTTTACGTTGGTGTGCGTTTATAGTGGTATATTTAACCCCAACAAATCTTGTTTTCTATTTTCTATACAATATTAAAACTGGAATGTTAAAGTTGGTCCCTTTTTACCACAACAGATGTACTTATTATTGTATGTGTTTTTAAATCCTTTTAACTCTTAAAATTATTCCGATTAGTGTTTTCATTATGTAACCCCATTCACCCTCATAAATAAAAGCTAAGCTCAGCTCGGAGCCCCTCCCCTTTTTTAAACCCTCTTTCCCCCAGCATCATCCACTAAATCTTAGAAGTGTTACGTAGTATTTGAAGAGCTAAGCCCTAGCATAAATCTTAAGCATAAAATTAATGTAGCAATAATCTTTATAGTGAAAACAATATAAAATGTAAATTATTGTTAACCTTAACAAAATTCTAACAGTAATCTAAAACGTTTTCTGTGTGTAGGGGGTACTTCCTAAATCAGATGCTTTGAAAAAATTAGTTCGCCGTAAGCGAAACCAGATAAACGCTGCCCCTCCAGTTCCAGCAAATCTTCAGACGCTGATAATTCCTGATCGATATAAGATGTATGTATCCGATACGGAAATTGAAGAGAATTTCTTACTTTCCGATAGTGGACCAGATGCTAACAGAATCCTTATTTTTGGTCGACAACGTAATCTGCAAATATTACGTGACGCAGAGGCCTTATATGGAGATGGAACGTTTAAGACTGCCCCACTACTGTTTGCACAAATCTATACTGTGCTTGGTAAGCAATTTGGAGGGGTGCATCCAATTATATATGCACTCCTACCTAATAAACAAAGAGCTACGTACGTACGACTTTTTGAAATGTTACAAGAAATTGAACCTACCTTTCAACCACAAACATTTTCATGTGACTTTGAATCTGCTGCAATAAGTGCTATTAGAGAGTGTTTTCCCCAAGTTGAAATACATGGTTGTTTTTACCATCTAACACATAACATGAGAAAACAAATATGTGCGTTGGAACTTATTCAACAATACAACAACAATGCCGAGTTTTGTTTGAAAGCAAGGATGATTTCAGCTCTGGCATTTGTACCAGAAAATGATTTAGACCAAGCTTTAGATTTGTTGGCAGAAGAACTTCCAGACAATTTGCAGCCCCTGATAGACTGGTTTGAAGACAATTATATAGGTCGTAGAAATCGCAGAGGCGTTGGACGACGAGTGGCATTATTTCCACCAAATATGTGGAATCTTTACACAAGAGTATTAAATGGTACAGATCGTACTAACAACCATGCTGAAGCTGCACATCGCAGGCTAGGAACTGAGCTGGGCATGCAACATCCTACAATATGGAAATTTATTGATGCTCTACGTAAAGTACAAGCTGCAAGAGATATCTACTATGAACATCTTGTAGCTGGACATGAGCCCACGCCGAAAAAAAGAAAGTATCGAGAAGTCGATGCTAGAATTTTAAGACTAGTTAGGGACTATAATAATAGAGACATTATTTCGTTTTTACGTGGTGTTGCACATAATATTGCAATGCATTAATACAAGACAAAGAACATTTAAATAAAATATGATGTTGCACATTATGCTATTTTTTACCCATCCCTTTGCATTATGATAGTTTTTACCCATCACTTTTTATGCTAGTTTTTACCCATCAATTTTTAATTTCAATTGAGAAATATATGATTAAAAAAGAATGCATTTTTTGTTTTTACTAATCACTTTTTAATTAAAAAGAAAAAATGCATTGCAAAAAAGTGAATTTTTGTTAAAAAAGAAAAATTGCATTGCAAAAAAGCGAATTTTTTTTAAAAAGAAAAAAGTGGGGTTACTTTGGCGCCCAGTTGTCCTGGCGCCCAGTTGTCCTAGCGCCCAGTTGTCCTGGCGCCCAGTTGGCCGCGCCCAGTTGGCCGCGCCTAGATGGCGGCGCCCAGTTGTCCGGATTCGAATCAACCCTCAGTAGACCCACTAGTTTAACACTAGCGCGTTGCCTTGGGTCGTTCGTTTGACCAATGTAGTGAGGCTTAACACTAATTATTAAAGGGGAGCATACCCGATTTCAAAGCAATACATTTCCATCTTGGCCACAAATCAAAAACATGAAATTTAATGGTAGTTGGTGGATGTGCTATTGACTTATAATGTGATACAATTTATATTCTGACCACCGGCTTCAGTGTCCGAATGGTTTAAGACGTCAGTATCATGTTAGACTGAAATGATGAAGACAGGGAGATCGGGTTTCAAATCCCAGTCGAGTATACTGAGGGTGGTTTCCCAAACGGTTTACCACTCTCCTTCAACGCAAATGTGGGTAGAGAAACTTTAAAATGCTTCCTTTACTCATCCTTACCCCGTTCAAGTAATTATCAAATATGCGTATAACCTGAACGGATATAAAGACGCGGTTATAATAAATAACTACATATCTTCCAACCTCTAAATTAATTTTTCCCAATAAACACAAAAAGGTCAGTCGTTTATTCGGAGCGTCACCCAAGCCCTGGCTAAACACCAGACATGCAAAAGATGAACACGTTCATTTTTTTAAACAAGAAAGACTGGCAAATAGTTTTCATAACGTGAGTTTCTTTTTTCTCTTTCTAAGCTAGTCCCAAATATTGGCCACACCTTGTGTATAATACAATATGTCAGTTCCGCAAACAATATTCTATAAAGACAGGTAGGTACATCAAAAACAAAATTTATTTAACCATGATGTTAATTATTATAAAAATCGATTTTATTTTGTTTTTTTTCAGCACCGCGGCTTACTATCTAATTAGGTTAGACGCACAGTGCCAGATTTCACGAGCCAACGGTAGCTATAACGAGAAATGTATTTTGCTATTTTCAAAGTCACTTGTCGTAGAGGAGTGTTGCCTCAAGTTTAGAAGATATATAGCCTCTTTCATCGAAGACAAATTATATATTTCCGATTCATGTTGCACTCCGAGTGAACACGTTTTTCTTCTCTACCAATCTGTGTGGGTCATCATTTTCAGATAAAGGTGATGAAAAAGAAATAACTAAGTAGGCTAAAAGATGAACATCTTTTTAACTGCATTTAAATGGGGATGACAAGCTATTCACCAAATATGAAGACAATTGTGGATGAAAGTTATGCCTTTCTTCTCAATATGTTTGCTACACGCCAAATTAGAAAATAAATTGAATCATTTTCTTTAAAAAAAATAATCTTGGTATTTCCTAACGTTAAAAGGTTAATTATAGTAATAAAACTCCAATAAATGTTTACATTATTTCTATCATAACCATAAATCCAAGTCACATAGCAATTGAACCAAGATATTGTGATGACAATACCTTTGTACAGGTTATAAAGCCAGTACGAAATACGGATAATTTTGAATTTAGATAGATAATGAAGCAATTCAACGTTTTTTAAAGTAGCTCATATAATCAATGAGTTTGTCGACCCCTATTCTAGAGGTTAATAACATGCCTTGCTCTAGCTGACGCACGTCACATACTATACACAATAATACACAATATCACACTTAGGGGGTCTCTCGATTTAAATTTAGCACACAATGGAGAGTTGGTTTATGGACACGATTACCCATTTACAATCTAATGTTAGATTGAAATAAATCCTTTATTTTATGATTATGTCCGTGAACATATGACTCAAACATGCAAAATAAAAATTAAATTCTGACACACGTATGCTTTCCGTGTGCAAATGTAATATTTCATAACAATTTTGAACTATTTATTATCATGTTCAATATTTCTACTCTCCTGAGAATTTTTATCAATTACTTTGAAGATAATTACACGAGAGTCTCGATAGTTTGAAATTTGAATTCAACGAGACCCGGCCTACCTGGAATTATAGAAAGCTCTAACCACATGGGATAACCAGATATAATTTAGAAAACTACCTGTTTCAAGGCCTTTCATTATTGAATCTTCCTTCTGGATTTCCGTTTAGTCGTAATCTTCCAACCCTGGAATTTTTCTCATAGGATATTAGAAGTTTTCCACATCATTACTTTTTAAGTTGTCATTACTACTTAAATCGGTGCTCTGTAAATGGATCTGTTCTGGGGGTAGCCCTACATCAAATTATATGGACACTAGAGACTCCTTTGTATAGCTACTAAACAAATATTTATCCTGGACAATATGAGCCACATGAATATATTATAAGAAACAGAAATTATATTAACTGTATGACATTTCCAAAAGCCATATATCTGATTCCAGATTAATTACTGTCAAAGGGAAAAACTCAATTATTGGACATTGATAGGTTTTTAAGACCATGTCTCTAATATAGCCCGGGTTTCTTTTCTCACTATACAAACACGCAATATAAAGGGTAATATAACTATTACTTTAAATATTTAACAAAATGATAGCTTTACATGCAGTGCACACTAAACTTCTCCAGTCATATACACCTTTTGTGGCCATGAAAATGTTAAATTTACCCTAACCAACTCTACATAAAAAATTAAATAAACTAGGATGGCTACGTGAAGTCCAAGTGACAACTCATAACAAGCAGGCATTTTTAAAAACAGTTCACGTTAAAGATGGTTTTACTAGAGACCAGACGAAAATACCCTCTAGTATCGATAGACCGGCTTTGACAAATCTAGGGTTAGGTAGCGGTCCTACCTCTTTTCCTTAAACTAACCCTACTAACGAGCCTACTCAGACTGCTAAAACTTGGAAGAAAATGTTTTGTTTTTTGGTCAAGTGTATGTTGGCAAACTGTTTAGTTACAAACAATTTTCAAATAACGTCAACTAGTTACTTGTCTGAAAAGGTTTGTACATTGAAAAGTAGTAAGGCGGTGAATTGGGATTGGGGGACGGGATTGCTGGTGACTGAAATATTATGTTAGGACCATCACCCCTTTGCAAAGAAAATTTTTGAAAGTGAGTTGATTTAATTGGAAGTGGTGCCACTATTATGCACCACTCTCTAACCTAGGGGCCAGTTTCATAGTTCTAGTAGGCCTCAAGTGAAGTGTTATAGTAAATAGAAGGCGACAACTGACTAAACTAGAATGTAATGGGCCAGTTTCCCATAAGAAACTGGCCCATTCCATTCTTGTTTAGGTAAATGTCACGAATCTAGTAACTGGCCCTTAGTTTCCAAACGACAGACACAATCCGCTACAAGTTGAATGGCCTAGTTTATTTAAGCCATTTTTTTTCCCCAAGCTAAGATTTTCTCACATTAAATCTATCATCCAGATACAAAAGAGTTGTCAATTTTTACCGTAAATAGACCTAGTCAGTTGTCACACGGTTTATTCCGTCAGTATCTCTATAGAGTTAATTAATAATGGCAGGCAGTTAGAGATTTGAATGTAATAACGATAGACTGGGGTAGTTTTACACTTGCGATGTGTCAATGTAATTTATTTCCATTCTCCCTCCACGACAATGTTGTTGCACTTCATAAAACCTACCATTATTATTCCTACTTTTCGTTTAAGTTTTTAATATTTATTTTTTATTTTGCACCACATCTTACTACCCGTTCAGGTTGTAAGCTAAGTTTTTAATAAGCATGGTTTTAAACCTGAAAGTTATAAAAAGATCCACTTACACTGACACAATCATTTGGATACATCATTATTTTCTTTGTTCTACGCCAAGTAATTCGACAAAGAAATAATATCTCAATGTCCAGAGTACATTTATAAAACCCTTTTACAAAGCACAAAGCACGTTTCCGAATGGATTGTAGTATTCTCTCGTTAATCCTAGCACGTTTCTAAACAGAGACATAACTGGAGGATAATCTTAACTGGAGATGCGGAGACTGGGCTAGAGTATTTCTATTTCTTGAAAAAAAAACAAAAAAACTCCGAGTTTGTATAGTATGTTTTATATATTTGTGACAAACATTTTCATAATTTACAATAAAGTGACATACACATAACCAAAGAAGCGTTTTTCTTGTTTCTAATGGTATAAGTATGACTTTTTGCTCAAATAATATAGGTTTTGGACGAAGCTTTCTAAGAAAGTAGCATGCGGGGCACTCCCCTCCCACAAATATTTAGAAATTAAGTGGGTATATATCTCTATCAACAATAAAAAAGTATCTTAATTAAAATAAAGTGTTTTTATTATAACAAACAGTTCACCATATTCTTCTACACACCATTGACACAACATCTATTTTATATTTTAATTTGAATATACAGGGGGGAACTTTTTCTTAAAACTTGGGTGGGTACAATAGACCCATTTATACCTCTGAAGTTTTACCTATAGAACCACACCTATAATATCAGATATAATTATTTGGAGGGTGTTTAACTAAAACCCGCGTGGCCTACAAACTAAATTAATATATCTTGATTCCAATTAGGATCGCGAATTCATCAATGTGAAACTATTATGGCTTCCTTTATTGTTCTGGAATCTGATATTTGTGTACGACCTAGTTTTAAAAATCTTAATAAATGTACATACGTACTGTACATCTGTATGTATCGTCTCTTTACCCTTAAAGAAAGCAAGTTTAAAGGTTTCACATATTTTTTTCTTCAGAATAGGCCTATTTTGCAATCCATCAAGGTAAGGGTAGAGGTAGTAAACGGGTGGTTTAACACTCGAATATATTCATAATTTTGAATATTTTTAAAAACACAATAGAAAGAACAGTATTTGATAGTAGCCGAGGCTACTCAGACTGCCTACATATATTCATACGTCAAAGCATGTGCTCTGCAGACATAGCATTTTATAGATAGATTCAATAATATAAAACCATGTTATCAATGTTGGAAGCAAAAAAATAAGTATTTTCTAAAAGGTTTTACTACCATGTTCTTACCACACAGTACAATTTTCATAGAAATAATCTGCTTTCATGTATTCAGACGTTAAGTAACCAGCTCTGTGTCATAGTGTTCAGCGCACCTGGATACCAACCTTGGGGTCCCCGTTTCGATTCCCAGTTGGTACTGTGGGTATTTTTCTTGAATGAGGGACTATTCCAACGATCACTAGGGTCTGATTAGTTAGGATTTAGGGGCTTCTACTCGTTTCACAACCTTATTCTCACTGTAATCATCATCTCACCGCATTGGGACATTGAAATAGCCTCCAAAGAAATAATATCGGCTACGATTAGTGCATTCGGACATTTACTGGGCAGTGTTACATAAGTACTGACTTATATTCTCACAAACTGGCCTACGAGTGATGTAGCCCAAACATGTATATGTAAAATATGTTAGGTCATACTAACTGCAAATGTCACGTTTGATGGATACTATTACCTATAATATAACACTAATTATATTTTAATATTATATTGATTTTGGCCACAGTAAAAGTATATTTGTGTTTTCTAATAGACTTTTTCAATGAAATCTGTACTTCAGTTTATTTCACCTCTCTCGTAAGCTAACGATTCATTGACACACTATAAGTATCTTTAATGAACAAAAAGGCATGTTAACAAAAATAAAATGCACTGACATATATGTAAAGAATACTCAGATCAAATATTAACTTTGAGAATGGAAGTCATAAAACAAGCTCTACATTTTTGCCTCCAAGAAAATGTTCGACGATGAATAAAAAGGTTTTATCCTGAGTGAAGTAAATCAACAGGATAACTCTGAAGTGAAGGCAATCCACCATTGAGTTCAAAAGCCTGGATGCAAGGAAATGGAAAATTCAGAATTAAGTGTGTTTTTGGAAATAAGGGACTTTTCTGAGTCTTTGACAAATTTTCAGTACAAATAAGTGCTCATTACGGTTAAGTGTCCTCACCTGATCTTATTATCAATTTCCCAGCGACTTGATGAATTGACGTGGTTCAATGTGATTGTGACCCTTTATGTCTTTCTAAAATCGTGTAAATTTACTTTAAGTCTTTTTTTAGGTTTTAAAAAAAATATTGGTTAAACAGTTGAAGGAATAAATAATAATTTCAAATAGTATTATAAAGAAGCAAGATTGTAGAATGTACAAACATGAAACAAATATACACAGTTTGCCATTAAATTTTTATTCTTATTCACAAATTCGACTAATTTTATAATCAGTTTTCCATAATAAAGTGTGAGATCCCATGCGTAGGATTAAAATTAAGATCTACTAACGTAGAATCATCCTTGGTGTAAAAATAATATAACTTCATAATTTATTATAATGTAACAATTTTATATTAATTAAACAATACATAAATGTGTATGCATGTTATAACATTTGCAGACATAAAATAAAAGATGAAATATTACTAAACAAATTACTAAATTTAAAAATTAGCAAACAAAAATGATAGATGTTTTTATATATCTACGTATGAAGCGAATAGAATGGATTTCGTTCTCCAAGCCATCTTTCTTTACCCATGCCATTACATAAAATCAAGTAAAAAGTTGTGTTTTTAGTGTATCGTTTTGTTTCTCAATACTTCTCCCTATGTTTTTCTCCACATTCATTCTAAATGTAACCATTTCCTTTCTTTATTTTTCTTATGTAAATCTTTTTTTGTACTTATTTTATGTATATATCATCTGTTTTACATTCGTTTCTTTTTGCTTACAGTCTATCTGTACCCAAACCAGTTTCTTTGTCTCCACTCATGAATTTTAAACGAGATTTGTCACAGACAGAATCACTTGGATAAAGGTCTACGCATTTGAATCTTTCATACTTTTGCCACAAAGCTATAGCTTTTCCTAATTTTTTTTATATAAAATGTGACTATACCCTTCAATATATTCACTCTTTTTTATGTTAAATATAGTTTGGGTGAAATAAACCTCTTCTATTTTTTTTTGCTTTGTTCCATTATAATGATATAAATAAAATGCCAGTGTGTCAAAGGAATGACACTAAAACTATGTTATATTTTATTTGTATTAATATTTTCAAATTTTAATCAAAACATTGCAATATTAAGAATAGTTTTATTACTGTTTTTATTAAATTATCCTGTTTAAAACTTGCAGTGGTTTATTATTTTGTAGTAAATTAGCTAACATATTTATTTAACTTTCTGTATTATTATACTTCAGATAGTAATAGTTACATAAGATTTAACAAAAATACTGAATTTCACCTATGGACAAGCAGACGTAGATTTTTATGTTAGCGTGTTTGGTGGGTAGTGAAAAAAAATTGGATAAGTTTATGTATGTGCTATGATTTTATTTAAATATTCCATGTACAATGCACTGTACATAACTTTGTTTATAAAAGTTTGATTTATTACAATTTTATTAGTTTGAGTTTAGTTAACGGTAAATATATCTATTTTTCTAGATTGTGGCCAACATATGCGAGTGCTCACAACAACTTGGGCACTCTGATGACAGGAACAGATGAGGCTGAAAGTCATTTCTTGGCTGCCATAAGATACTCTCCGAACCACGTTAACGCTCATTACAACCTAGGACAAGTCTACAGGTGAGTGAATATCACTTCTTGGCCACCCTAAGATTCATTCTGAACCATTTCAACGCTCATTATAGGTTAGGACAAGTCCACAAGTGAGTGAATATCACTTCTTGGACGCCATAAGATTAATTTTGAACCACGTCAACGCTCATTACAACATAGGACAAGTCTACAGGTGAGTGAATATCACTTCTTGGATGCCATAAGATTCATTCTGAACCACGTCAACGCTCATTACAACCTTGGACAAGTCTACAGGTGAGTGAATATCACTTCTTGGATGCCATAAGATTCATTGTGAACCACGTCAACGCTCATTACAACCTAGGACAAGTCTACAGGTGAGTGAATATCACTTCTTGGATGCACTAAGATTCATTGTGAACCACGTCAACGCTCATTACAACCTAGGACAAGTCTACAGATGAGTGAATATCACTTCTTGGACGCCATAAGATTCATTCTGAACCACGTCAACGCTCATTACAACCTAGGACAAGTCTACAGGTGAGTGAATATCACTCCTTGGACGCCATAAGATTCATTCTGAACCACGTCAACACTCATTACAACCTAGGACAAGTCTACAGATGAGTGAATATCACTTCTTGGATGCTCATAAGATTCATTGTGAACCACGTCAACGCTCATTACAACCTAGGACAAGTCTACAGGTGAGTGAATATCACTTCTTGGACGCCATAAGATTCTATCTGAACCACGTCAACGCTCATTACAACCTTGGACAAGTCTACAGGTGAGTGAATATTACTTCTTGGATGCCATCAGATTCACTCTGAACCACGTTAACGCTCATTACAACCTTGGTCAAGTCTACAGGTGAGTGAATATCACTTCTTGGCCACCCTAAGATTCATTCTGAACCACGTCAACGCTCATTACAACCTAGGACAAGTCTACAGGTGATTGAATATCACTTCTTGGACGCCATAAGATTCATTCTGAACCACATCAACGCTCATTACAACCTTGGACAAGTCTACAGGTGAGTGAATATTACTTCTTGGACGCCATAAGATTCATTGTGAACCACGTCAACGCTCATTACAACCTAGGACAAGTCTACAGGTGAGTGAAGATCATTTCTTGGCAGCCATAATTTACTTTCTTATCCAGATCACCACTCATTTCACCATAGGACACGTCTACAGGTGAATTAAGGTCACTTCATTACAGAAATAAAATGATCCTGATACAACGTCAACTACCATTAAAATATTGGAAGAATGTAGGCTACAAGTTTGGGAAACTTAAAGTGACCATTTGTTATATTTAATACTACAAATCTACCTGGTCTTATCCAGGGTAGCCATGCAACCGGGCAACATTTTTCAATGTTTCAATATTATTATTATTATTATTATTATTATTACTATCGTTTTTGCTAATTTTCACCACCCCTCTATTACTATTACTCAAAGCTCTCAACCACTAGTCAATATTGATTTAGCTCATCCACCCTTATTGATTTCACTAGATGTACCTATTGCGACTAAAATTAATGACACCTCTAAAACATATATTGACTATGCACACGGTGACTACCTTAATCTCTACAATGACCTGGCTACTGCAGATTGGACTTGTGTTTATTCTACTACGGATGTTAATTTGGCTGTAGATAATTTTACCAAGTTAGTCCAAAGGAAAATCAAAATGAATATTCCTCAAATTAATATTCTTAATTCATCCAAATATCCTAATTGGTTTTCTTCTACACTCAAATACTATATTAGGAAAAAAAACCATTTTTTCAAAAAGTTTAAAATAACAAATAATAGTGTATTCTATTCACATTTTTCTCACTTTCGTAAATTAGTTAAAACTACTTTGATTATAGACAGAGCCAATTGGATGAACTCAATTGAAAATAGTATTAAATGCAAACCTAAAGATTTTTGGAAATTTGTTAAAAATAATCGTACGAATAAAGTTTTCCCATCCAACCTTGAAATTGATGGCAAATCTATAGCGGATCCTTTATTAATTGCTAATGAGTTTGGGACCTACTTTCATTCCGTTTATAATTCAGCTATTCCTGTTTTACCCTGCCCCGTTATTGAAACTAGCGCGCCCTTGTATCCATGCCACATTACACCCTTGGATGTTGCTAATGCTATTAAAAAATTGAGTTCTTCTAGATGTGCCGGGACAGATGGAATTCCAAGTTTTATTGTTAAAGGCTGTGCCAGCATTTTCAGCCCTTTGTTAGCCTATATCTTTAACATTAGCCTGTCAAATGAAACTTTTCCTCGTACATGGAAACAATCTGTTGTCATACCTATCTATAAAAAGGGGGTAAAAACAAATGTTTGTAATTATAGACCAATTTCTCTCTTAAACACTTTCTCCAAAGTATTCGAGAAAATCATACATGAGCATACTTTTCACCACCTTAAAAATAAATTTTCAGATAATCAACATGGCTTTATAAAAAATAAATCTACTGTAACTAATTTAGTAGAATTTCTTGGGCATGTTGCCCCTCAAGTCTCTGCCCAAGGTCAGGTTGATGCTATTTATTTTGACCAAAGTAAGGCATTTGACTTATGTCAGCATAATATTATTCTCGCTAAACTTGGTAATTTTGGACTTTCTCACTCATATGTAAATTGGTTCAGCAGTTATTTGCATGAAAGATCATTCATTATTAAAATTGATTCACACAGCTCAAATACATTTTTAGCACCCTGTGGCATACCACAGGGGTCTAATTTAGGTCCTCTTCTCTTTAATGTATTTATTGATGACATTGGTAAATATTTGAACTCTTCTAGTTATTTACTCTTTGCTGATGATGTAAAATTATTTAAAACTATCAATTCAATTGCAGATTGTATAGATTTACAAAATGATGTAAATGGTATTCTACAATGGTCTTTGGAAAATGGAATGTCTATCAATAAATCTAAGACCAAATCTATATCTTTCACTAGGAAAACTAATCCTTTCTTTTTTACTTATAAATTGGGCAGTGATAACATAGTTCGCACCCTTTGTATTAATGATCTTGGTGTCCTCCTGGATAACAAACTTTATTTCCACTATCATGTTGACCATGTCATTTCCCAGTCATTGAAACTACTTGGGCTTATTAAATTTATTACTTCATCATTTAAGAAAGTTGACTGTTTTTTATGTCTGTATTATGCCCTGGTTAGATCTAAGTTAGAATATGCTACTGTTGCTTGGAATTCCATTACCTTAACTGACTCTCTTAGGTTAGAAAACGTTCAAAGAAAATTTGTTGCTGCATGCTATGATAAATACTTTAGTAACCGGATTTATTATGATTATGATAGAATTCGAAACCTATTAGGGCTCCAAACTCTCTTCTCGCGTAGACTTTATTGTGATGCCCTTTTTGTTTTTAATATTTTCAATAACATAATTTCTTGCAAATTTGCCCTTGATCATGTAGGCGTTCTTATCCCTTCTCGGGCTTCTCGTAATCAAAAATTATTTTTTCTTAATAGCTCTTACAAGGTAAGCCCTATAGGTCGTTGTATCCATAGTGTCAATTCTAGATTTGTCGAATTCGACTTTTATCATAAAAGGAAAGCTAAACTCAGAGAGTTATTTAAGGATATCCCGTATCAATAATTTATCTTGTAGAGGTTCTGCCTATATTATTTAATACTATTTAAGTTTACATTGTTTAAGTTTACAATATTCTGATCTATTTTTTGCATAATGTTACTGCTTTTAACCACTATTTGGTTATTTATTTTTAATGTTATTTTTTATTCTTATCATTATTAACTACTTTTTTGTCTCGTGGTTGTTTATCGGTATATGGCATTATTTGGCCATTTTTTGTCTATCATGTTTTCTCATGTAAATGTATGTATTGTAGGGTATGTACTTGTGTGCTTTTCAGTGCTGGCCTGTTATAGGTCTTACGACTGTTGGTCAGCACTATAATAAAGGAAATTGAAATTGAAATTGAAATTATTATTATTATTATTATTATTATTATTATTATTATTACTAATACTATTATTATCAACACCACGTCTTACTACCCGTTCGGGATGTACGCACTTACGCTAATGTGTAATGGTAGGGTGATTGTGAGATGAAATGGAGGACCTACAGTTTAACGTGGAATCCAAACCACGGTGGAGACCTGGCATTACACACATTCACAAGTTGTGATTAATACACGTCTTGTCAGAAGTGAAGGAAAGGTTTTAAAATCAGATAAATCTGTGCCGGGACCGAGGATTGAACCTCTGATCCCCAGCACAGAAGTCTGACAACATACTCCTAGACCACCAGGTCACCTCTTTGCTTCAAACATAAAAAACTCTTCAATTTGTTTCTTCTATACCAATTTTTAATAAGTTAAAAAAATATAATTATATTTAAAATTCCAGCCTTAACGTGCACCTGTTAATGCACAGGGACATCTAATTTTTAAAATTGTATACCACTGGGTACGTTAGATATCGCGCAACGACCATTTAAGAAAGATGAACTCTTAAATGTAATTAATATGTAGATGCCACTTAAAAATTACATTTATTCTAAATGGCCTTTAGATTATTTACCAAACTAATTATACCATATTCAAAAATCCATAGATTATATTATACTAGTTCCTTTAGACTATATCCTAATACCGTTTGCATATATATATATATGCTTATTAATCCCAGTAGACTTTATCAAAAGCCATTTGCGTCCTATACAAAGCCCTAACACTATTTATAAAGTCCCTTAGAATACATCCAAATCCTCTTAGATTATATTTAAAGCCTTGTCATATTGTTTAGAGCTACTCTGTTAAATTTAGGCCTCGTATATAGTCTATAATCCTCTTAAGGAGGTTTCATTGTTTAAGCCATTGTGAGTCATTTGAGTAGACTCTTATTTATTAGGATAAAAGGGATTAGGAAACACTTTAATCTGAGCAAATAATTCAATTAATTTAAGGAGGTATTTATTATTTGAGACCATAGCATTTCAAATATTTTCTATAATAATATCTAATCTAAATTATAGTGCGCATCATTTTAACGTGGTTTGGGATGTCGGATATTCAATAAACTCTATTTCCGGTGGCGAGAAGGTTGAGTACACTGGGTGTGGTTTTAAACATTAGATTTATCACCAAGTTTTCCCATCCATTCTTCACGCTAATAATAAGGCGCACTTTCCTTTAAAAATACATTATCCTTTAAATCACTATCTCATACCTTAAGTCGTTTATAAAACTACTGTTCAAACGTACTATTTAATTATACATGATATAAAATTTAACTCTACTTAATTAGTTAGTATATTTATTATAGTAAATACATGGTCCAAAATCCATTAAACTGTATTCCTTAAACAATAATTAATGAAAATATAGTGATTAATTTTATTTTAAAACATGGATAGTACTAAATCATAAGCTAACTAAATATAATCTCAACTAAATAGCCTCCAGTAATGTTAACCGAAGTAGATTATCAAATAAACCATGATAACTACAACATAAAAAAGGTTATTAAGTAAATGTCGTATCAAAATCATTTAAACCTTCTCATATATTCTATTATAGCGTCGAGCACATGAACATACAGCAGTATACACTGTTACTTTTAAGGTTAGACACTCCCCCAGCTATTTTGATGAAAATGGTAAATAATAATTTAAAAATTATCATTTGTTAGTGGATAACCTTTAGATGAATGTATATACTTTTTATAAAAACATATAGACATATACTTCTTTATATATTATGTAGAACTCTCCTCAGATACTCATTTTTGACAAAATTGTTTGCCATTTAAATATAAATTAAAATTTTTCAAAAATCACCGATTAATATTTTTATCCAAATAAATGAGTGCACAATGTTATAAATTATCCTATAAAACACCCCTTCACTATCAAGTGTTTAGCCATTTTAGAAAAATTTATAATTTTCATATATCAGTTAATCTTAGAGTATGAATCAAAATCCGTATTGGGCCTCAAGCTATGTTCATATTAGATCTGAATATCAAGTGAATAAATTCCAGTAAATCATTTTGTTTCTAGCCTCAAGGACAGGTAAACAGACTGATGGCTGGACATGCGGACGAATAGAATTGTAAGAACAATATTTTTTAATTTTAAGAGTCAATATTAATCATAGTATCGAGGTCGAAAACGTTATTGATTACAATAATTTATCTATATGAGAAAAACATATTTTTTACACTGTGATTTATTACTCGTTCGGGCTATACACACAGTTAACTCTAACGCAATACACGAATTTTTTTTCAAATAACTTTCTAAAGTTATTAAGTTAATTATTTCTTGCGGGATTGGTAGCACTAGCTACAAGTTGTAATAAAGTCGGTGAGGAGTAAAAAATGTGTATACACGATTTTCAATCTCTCAAGCATCGAATTGGCACCCCCTACCACCACCACCATTCTCCTATATAGCCTCTCCCTAAGCCAGAGTTTCCCAAACTTTTAGACCAAAGGTGCCCTTGCCCCAGAAAAAAATACATGCTGGAGCCCTCCCAACATATGTCACACTAATATTATGAACATTCAATAACGACAGTAGAAAAATAAACAAAAAAATGGAAAATCTCACTTGTTCTGGCTGCACCTTTGGCAAATGTCCTTTATTCAGATTTAAAAAAATGTACAGTCCTAATTACCGATGCTATTTTATAGTCTGAAACACAACTGCAGAATATTATAAAACTGTTTGAAGCAGCTCAGAGGAGCACAGTTTGGAAAACGCTACCCGTAAGATACCATTGTGGACACGTGCAGCACCACTGATTCTTCAACTGTTGACTCATAGAAACTAGACAACGTTATCAACTCTAAGTGGAAAGTGATTTGCGGTGTTCTCTGTCAAACATCAAGCTCAATAGTCAAGAACCAATGAAAACCAAACAGTTCTAACCATCACGATAATCCACAGTCATTTATATCCAACACAATCCTGCCAGGGTTACATTTACTTTTTTATAAGATAAAGACCTGACTGAAAAACTAAAACTTTTTCTATAAATAAAAATATAGAGGGGGGGTAGGGCCATGAGAAAATGATTATCTACCAAGGAGGGCGTCAGCCAAAAGGGTTGGTAAACATTGCTCTAATGCGTTAGGAACGAGGAACGTTGAATTTAGAGGAATTGTAGCCTCATTTTCTTGGAGGGAGAATGGAAAACAATTTAAGAAAAAATACCCCTAGTGCACCTGACCAGGACTATAACCCTAATCTCCCGGTCATTTACAACCTAGTCTATTGTGATAGTGACACAATAGAGTCCAAGGACCAGTTTCATAGTCAGATTTAGTACGCCTAAAGTGCGAGTCGATACTAAATACAGGACGACACCTACCTAGACAAAAATGGAATGGGCCAGTTTCGCATATGAAACTGGCCCATTCCATTCAATTTCAGGTTGGTGACGTCTTGTATTTAGTATAGCGCCGCACTTGAGGCGTACTAAATCTGACTATGAAACTGGCCCTTAGGCTTCGACCACCCGACCAATAAAGCGGGATATGTGAGAAAGAATCAACGGTGTTGATTTAGTCCCATCCTACAATGACGAAATAGTCCTTGTGAGTCAAACAAATAAAGTATTCCTATTTTAGATGAAAACGAGAAGTTAAGCGCGGAAAGAACTTCACGCACCACGCTCGGTGCCAATGGCAGTTCACGCCTAAACGCTGCTGCATCTGTGGCGACGATGTTCTGATGGGACACGCCAATTGCACCCTGAGGCAAGGGGCAGTTGGAAGTAGTCGCTTGATTACTTCTAGGCTTTCGATCCTGTTAACGGCTCGATAACGCCATCACCACTTGAAGTGAAGCTACTACTGAACACGTCGGTTATTTACCGCCCCACTTCGTCAACTTTGTAGACCCTTACTTTTCAACCCACCCTCACCTCCTCTGACGCCGAACCCTCTTAATCCACGGGATACACGCATATCTCATCCCCTTCTCTTGCTATCTCCCACCCTCTTTCAACTAACGCTTAATTAAAGTGGAGTTAGTACCCTTGCATTATTCTATTTGTAGAGCAAAGCTTGCAGGAGCGGTAAATTGTAAACAAAAGGGAGAATGGGTGTTGAAGTGTATAATAAAATGATTCCCCTCTCTTCCCCCTCCAAATCCAACAGATAACGGATGATTACATGGTCAACATCTAGTGATGAAGGATTGGGGGGATTTGGCAAACACAGCGATTAAATTTAACAGAGGCTTGATGAACCCTATTAAAAGTGAACTGGCCGGTAGTGTTGGCCTACATTCTAGTGTCTTATTCTGGGAGGTTTCAGTTTAGTTTCAATTGAGTCAACAAAATGTAATAATTTGTACCCCATCCTCCGCCTCGGTCATCGATAAAGTCACTGTCAGGTCACATAGTTTAACATACAAACATACAATGGTTTGCATGGTTTTCTAGAACTACTTATCTATTCTGCCTAGGCTTACACTGCATTTTGCCCTTCACCTACAACCACCATTTATCATGTCAAAAGGAAATAGAGGAAATAATACTACGAAACTTTTATCTAGGGATAGAGGGGAAAGCCCACTGCTAGTTTTCAAATAACTTAAAATATTTTGTTGTTATCATATTAAAAGATTACCGTATTTGCTAGAGGAAGGCTAAATCAAGAGCCCTTTTTCTTCAAGCCTAGTCTCATAGCTTTACAAATATGTT
Organism: Timema bartmani; assembly: GCA_902151455.1. NCBI lineage: Eukaryota > Metazoa > Arthropoda > Insecta > Phasmatodea > Timematidae > Timema > Timema bartmani. Next base: position 26,053 of record CABFWB010001318.1, on the reverse strand, counting down.
TAAGGATTCGTTGAAAATGAACTAGTGTTACATTTTCACAAACTTTTTTTCTATTAATAATACTCAAAATAAATGTTTGATAAGTAAACAGAACCCTGTGAGAATCTTTTGACTTTATTCTGGCGTGAGCCATATTTTTAAATAACTGATCATAGAATTAAGTTTTGCGTTAGAGCTGTACGTCTGCGCAGCAATTTTTCGCTTGCCAAGGTGACCTTAATTCTCGTCTTTAGTTAAAGTTGGTAAAAGACCAAAGGCTTAAATCATGTAAAACACTAAGCATGGCATATTCTAGATTCGTAGAATGCAAAATAATATTACAATAGTGGTCGAATGATTTGGGCAGTGGTTCTTCAACTGTGGTCCACGTGTGGCTCGCATGGGCGTGACCATAGGGAAGTAAGTGGTACGGCACAACGCACAAACTTACTTTCTTTCTCCTTTATCGGGAAATTGAGACGGTTAGTTAAAACTCATATATTATATCTTTTAAAACATCTTTCAGATAAATAATTGAAAAAAGGAACATAATGTTGCACCAAATGGCATATAAACCAAATAATATATACTGTTACTGAAATATATTTAGAAAAAATTAATATATTTGCTCACGAAAGAACATAAAAAATCATCTCCCAATATACAAAACTTCAAATTAAAAAAAATCTTGTAGATCTGAAACTTTTGGTTTTATAAATAAAATATTTATTAAATTCCTAATTTTTCATTCATAAATGTAAGAAAGCAACACTGTAAAACTAAGCCTATAAGCTATTAAAGGCAAAACTTGCTGGATGAATTACCATAAATACGGAGATCAACCATATTGAGTCATAATTTTGGAGCGCCAATTGCTCTTTCACTAACCTATCCAGGATCGTCCTGTGCTCAAGATCATTCTTCACAATTTTATTTTCAAACTGTTTTTTTTTTTAAATATAGGTATAACTAACATATAAAATATAGTATTTAATATAAATATAGCATATAGAATATATTTAATATGTAAAATATATATAAAACTAGTTGGATATTTTGTGAGTACGTTTTAAATTATTTATTACTAGTGTGGTTTTGTATATTCTCTGCATACGGCTGCTTGGGGTTTTATTATTATTTCCTTTATCCTAATGCCCTTTTATTAGGTAATCATTAATAAATAACCTTTGTGTTAAACGTATGATTTAAATATGTTAAACACTTTAACACAAATAAGCTAATGTAAACTTTAATTTATTAAAGTTTATGGTCAAATTTAGGGAAATAATAAATACGCGCACATTTTTACATAATTAATCTACATTTGAACACGAAAATACACAGTTATTTGCATTTCTAACACTAACAATCTGAATTAATAATGCAATCCTCTCTAACAATGGCTAAGCTATTGATCTATTTAGTGCCGCTTTCTTTTACCCCCTCTCAGCCAGAACCACCAAAACAGCAACGTCGCGTAACCGTCCCATCCCCACACAACTCACACTAACTACCTTACTATCTATCCCCCTACCCTGTTTAAACGTAGCAACTGCGGCTAACCGTAATGCAGTTCTGATCTTGTCCTGTAGAAGGGTAGGAGCCAGTTAACGTAGATAATAGGGAAACCTACCCCCCCACCCCCATTACCCGCTGCAAACCCTTAGCGTTTGATACTCAGGGATACCACATTTGCCTTATACCCCTACCCACAAACCTTCTTGTCATTACGATGTAATATACGTTTAGGAAGGGGTGAATTACATATTAAGCACAGGTTTCAAGGTTAGAACTATTACTTTCTACAGTAAGTATCTAATTCAAAAATAATCAAATCTGACTATCAAAAGGTGGTAAGGTGCAGCCGAAGAGAGCGCAAGTATTTTAAAAGTTTTTATAGAATTGAAATTTGTTGGCCAAAATAAATCAAATATTTCTCCAGTAGTGCCATAGAGTTTAGTTTTATCCACATGCTAATATCAACAGATCTTGAATATCTCTCAAGGGTGTCCTGGAAATTTGTCAAAATTTTTAAATAAAGAGAAAGAGTTTTGACAACATTCAAGGACACCCTTGACAGATATTCAAGATCTGTTGATATTAGCATGTGCAGAAAACTAAACTCTATGTTGCTACTGGAGAAATCTTTTATTTATTTTGGCCAAAAAATGTAGTGCTATAAAAACTGTAAAATTACTCGCGCTCTCTTCGGCCACACTTTAACGGGTCCACATAAGAAAAACCTTATTTAATACACAATAACACGCTTCGGTGATCAAATGGTATAATCCTTAGGGCATCATCCATGCAACATAGTGGGCTGATGATGATGGAAAATCGGGGTTCAAATCCCAGTCAGTTGTACAATTATACTTAGTGTGATTATTCTTAAATGATCTCACCACTCTTCCTCCACACAAATGCGAGTACACTTCCTGTAAGGCTAACCTCCAATATCACTGACTGACACATGAGCAAACGGGCAGTGAGAGACGGGAACAAAAAATTTAAAAATGTACATAATAAATTTAAAATTAACATTTTTGGGAATCACAGACGAGTAAAAAGAATCTAACCACCTAAAAAAGTTTGCTGATAATATCATCCATTGAGAAACAGCAGCCAAATACGTATGATAGTTTTTAATTAAAACTCGACTTTATAAATGACAGCCCGAGTCAATTTGGCTTCGAAAAATGTAAAGATTCGCTTTCTTTTTCGCCAATTGGGACAGATCCAATCGATTTGTTCGTAAAAATAATCTCATTTTTACTAAGTTTATCTAAAGTAATTTTTTTTTTTACCTTTTCATATCAAAAGAAATGATTGTAATTGATAAAATTTTTGAGCTTGAAATTATGATAAAGTTTTACTTTTAATGTGTGTACGAACTCAAAGATGTGGATTTTACCATTCCGTTTGACCCCATGTCCATCCATCTGTCCCTGGACACAGATATGAAATGGTTTGATTAATTTTTTTCAAACTTTATTTTAGATGTTATAGGTCTATCAATACCTTAGGATATAGTTTTTGATTTTTACCCTACCTATCAAATTAAGGGTGAGGATCAATTAAGGCTGATTTTTTTTTCAAACGATTTTTTTTAATGGCTCTAACGATTTTATTTGAAATTAATATCTAGGGAGTTTTTGACCTCCCATATAACACGATATGATTCGTTTTTGGGTCAAAATTCGTGTAAGGTTAATTTAAAAATGCTTGATTATTTTAAAAAAGTGAAATATTTAAAACATAGATATAGTGATTTGGTTACAACTGAGTACATTGGGGGTGTTTGACATGACAAATAACACTGTATACTGTAAATATTTGTTTATGGGTAGTTGACTGATTTTTATTAGGGTTGATTAACTGAGAAATGTCGGGAGAGAAACTCTTTCTAGGAGATACAATTCATAAATTTGCGGATATAATTTCATCTATTAAAGGTAATACAGTTCAGGATTTTTATTTGGTTTTTTTTTGTGTAAAGTGTCGGAAAAGAAACTTTTTTTGATGAGATACTGTTCAGCTCCCCCAGGTGGAAAGTAAATAGGAGAGATGGAGGGGGGAGGCGATCGGAGGCTTGCAAAGCTTGAGAATAATCATGCACTTGCATATTTTTGGCCAGTCACTGAAATTTTTACAATAGTTGGCAGTGTTTCCAATTCCACAAACATAATTATCACTTAATTACTTTGGAAAAGTTATTTCAATAAAATGTATCTTCAATTTTTATATATTTTTCAACGTTATTTCCTAACTATTACATGCCCTCCTCCCTCCTCCCCCCCCCCTTGAAAGTGCTTCAATGCCCTCCACCACAAGGTAGTAGCTACTGCTTTAAGCCATTTAGCCACTCAAGTTGGTAATAGTTATAATATAAATAGATTACATAAAGTAACAATGGCAAATAATAGATTGCTTTGGACCCAGACTGGTGGGTCCACTGTCTTAATGACAGGTTCATCTAGTTTGATTTTCTGGTGATAGGAGGTGTAAGTTCAAAACAGGTCATATGTTCTCTGGGTATCTTAAATTGTCTCTCATTCTGCCCTCATCAAAATGAGGGTAAATTTTCTCTAATGCATATCTTCCTCAACCTTACCCCATTAGTGTAGTTAAAGTGCTTACATACTGGATGGGTAGTAAGAAGTGGTGAGAAGCGTATAGCCCGAACGGGTAATATAGCGTGGAGCTAGAAAAAACATAGTGAGAAATTAAGATATATTTTCCTTTACTTTGAACATTCAGCTTCAAACATTGTTACAATATTATTTTGACTAAAGAATGATATCAATACCAGATTAAATAATTATATTCATATTTTATCAATCCGGGAATTTAAACTAAAATCCCGAAATAAAATAAACACATTAATATCTTTTGGTAAAGTTTAATTTGAAATTTTTTAAAGTTATCTACTGATTTTGTTTGTTTGAGACTTTATAATAATATCTTGACTAACTCTTTCTTGGAGCATGTGTAGAAAAAAAAAAGTCCCTGGTTGTTATATCTGTATAAAGAGAAAGTCAAAGAATTAGGTTTAAAACTGGAACTAAATCACCTATCCACAGTGCCATGAGAGTGTAAACATTTTGTTTGTGGACTAGTGGAAGTGGGGAAATATAAGGAGGAAGTAAACAACCAAGCTTAGCAGGGTCGAGCAATTACCTTGTAAATAAACTTACTAGACGTTTCATTAGCGCTAGTGTGGTGGATTTAATTTGAAAGGGGGTCATTTATAAAAGCAGTGTTTTAAACTATACCAGAAGCCTTTAACCAAACACCTTAACGGTATTGATTTTGCTGGCATATAATTATATCATGTGAATAACATCCACTAATCTAAACTGATTCGTTTGCGACATATGCACGATTAAATTATTGGAAATGTAAATACATCATTGGAGGCCCTGTTAAGTTCTCATAGGTAATGTATATGATTAACATCGGTTTGATTGGCACACTAAGATACAAACATGCTCAAAGCATATTGTTGTTATCGCCTCGTCATTGGTAAGTAAAATTTGAACTAGGTTTTGTTGCTTACCGTCTATTTGTATGCTAGATTTGCAATTTAAATAGTGTTCCATCATCCTTCTGCTAACCTTTGAGTGGTCTATTATCATATTTATGAGGTGTTTGATTGGTTGGGGCTTTGATGATTACTATCTATATGTATGGTTAACCTTCAATATCAGGATCTAATTTTTATTTTAAGAATGATCCGAAAAACTACTATAAATCGCTTCTCAGAGCATCCCATTTTCAAAAAATTTCCGTGGGGTACCCACTTCAAATAGCTTCTAGAGGCATTTAATATAACTATCTGTTTGGAGTAATGATTGGAAATATGAAATAACGAGGGTGTATTCCTTAGATTTGTAATGGTTTCATATTCCATCGCTCCTGTTGTAAGTGCTTTGAGTTACTAAGAGATATTCACATCCATTTCTGTTTCAATCATTTCCAAACCTGACTATTGTATAAATCTATCATTTATTTTCTACTTGGTTATTTAACACGGTATTTTAATTCTAGGCCATCTCGTACTGAAACTAATAAATTTTCTAAATATTAGACATCAACATTTTAACAATAAATAACCAAACGCCCCCACTAGAAATATATTATTCATGCCGTTTTTCTGGGATGGTTTTTAAAATGTTTCTATCGTTTGAATTCGAAAGAGAGGCTGTATTTTCTTCCTAAACTATCTACAGTAGGGAGACGAGTTGAGGAGTATCGCTTCCTGGGACTTGTGCACCTACCGACTCAGTTGCTGGCCTTTTTAGTTGAGGATCAGGTTCTGTTATGACTATTTACTGCTTTTATATATTATTAGATTCAAGTTTACTCTTTCATGAATATGAAGTATAAAAAACGTAACTTATTGTTGATGTGAAAAATAAAAATGACCTCATGGTCTTGACCAAAATGTACATTTCATGTGAGATTCCGAAAATATAGTATTTGGCATATAATCTGTATGGTTATTAATATAATACGTTACTGTATGTATGTATATATATGTGCTTATGTGTGGGTGTATGTATGTAAATATTTATGCAAATACAGTTACTGATAGTCCAAATGTTTGGTGTGGTTTAAAAAATAGATATATTCAAGGAAATACCACAATTTTCTTACAGATGGATATATGTGTTAGCTATAAAAGCCTTTAGATATACTTTCACGTACTCATACATCATGTTATAATACCTGTGGTTGTTATTTTTGAGAGATATTATCAGTACCTCCAAAATAACACTAATAATATATGTTAATAAAATATGAATTTATGATCGTGGAAATATTTTTCTATTTTTTCAAAGGTGCTCTAAATGTCCATAAGTAAAAAAATCAAGGGATATGCATATTAAACTAACAAAATGTTTCTTAACAACATTTGATTTAATCTCAATCTTATTTATTATTAATTTAAGTACCATGGGTTTTCCTGGAGAAATGTTTTTAATTTAATGATTTTATCTGGAGTATTTTAGTTTTTAAAATTCCCGCTTTGAGGTACACATGTTCGTGCACAAGGGCTACTAATTTCTAAATTTTCAGACATCTGCATGCGGTTGGTATTGCTTAACACTCGTGGCAGACATACAAGCTCTTTATTTTATTATTAAAAGACATAAGGAAGAAACTATAAGATCGTGGGCCACATAACTATCAAATAAATTCCTTACTTTTGAAATAGTTGGTTTTTTCGTAGCCTTAGTTCGTGTCCAGTCTTCACAGGTATAGGATAGTATGATTCTGGTAAGAAGAACAGTATAGAAAACACGAGAATATTATTTTTGCAGTCAACATTTATAATATGAATTTATTTTAAAGGTATTGATCCTATATAGAAAAATTGGTTGGTTCAGATCACATGAATTTAAAACTGTTTTAGTAATTTTGAAAATGTTAAATACTGTTTTTCGTACCGTATACATCTAAATATCGACATTAAACACCATCCATCCTTTTCACCCAACTGATTACACTTCGGCTAACATAATCAAAGTCAAGTCCCTCGGTCTCCTCTACTGAATCTTGACCACGAGTCATCAAAAGTTTGCAGTCCGCTTCACTTGTTTCGGTGTAATTAACTTAACTCAAAAGTTCAACTACCAAGAGTCACGTACCCTAAGACACCCAGCAATCGTAGGACTAACTTTTGATAACTAATTGAAACTTGTTGTGGTTGGACCCATACATTTCCTGATAACGTTTTTATTCATTACTGAATACTATTTTTTAGCGTCATATCTTACTACCCGTTTGGGTTATATGCTTGTCTACTAGTTAGACTAATGGTTTTAGCGATAAGGAAGGTCATATCTAAAGGAAGTTTACCATTATTTGTCTAAAGGGAGTGTGTAATCCCACTTTGGATAAACCATCCTCAGTACACCCGACTGAGATTCGAACTTCTATCTCCCCATCATAAGCAGTCTAGTCTACTGTGAGAGTAGCACGTTAGACCACGCTGCCACTGAAGCAGGTGTCTGGTTAAATTAAAGGGCTGGGAGAAATAATGTGCTAAGCTGTGAAAGAGTCATAATCACAGAACTAATATTATTTGAGGTCTCTAAAAATGAATTATTTATAGGCCGAAATAATAATATAATGCACTAATGCAATTTTGAACTTTGATACAAAATTTTGAACTTTCATAAAACCATGTAAAAATAATTTTTTTCTGCTATATGTAAGGAGGTACAGGAAGATAAATTATATATGAACTACAACAACTGTTATAGTTGTGGCGTATCATATTATTTGCATAAACATTTCAATTATAATGGGTGCATGAATTGAAACACATTCTCACATACAAAAGCTATTGTAAAATTACAGTCCCAATAACTCAATCACATAAGAAAAAATAGATGACTTCGGACCAAAGGTTTTGAAATTTGGTCTACATTTCAGCATTAAATTGATGCAAATAAAACTCATCATATATATCTGGTGAGCTAACATCACTATCTTGAATAATAGGTTAATATTTTAGCTATTAACGTAAATCTCTGTGATGGTCAACTTTATTATTTGGTTATACAAAAGAAAGATAAAAAAAACTTTTCAACAAAAAGTCTTGCTAAGGATTTTTATATGATGTATAGTTTAACAAATATATTGCTACAAACATACAACAAAGCTTAGAAATATACAAAAATCCCTTTCGATAGACTCAATTTTCGTTTTGTATGTTCCTGTTAAACTATAAGAAATTGAATATAGTATAATCACCCCACCAAATTATAAAAACGAAAAATAATAATTACTTACGTACTATTCCAGCCTTCGCTTCAAATATGTAGTTCATGCAGTGCTCGTCCTTGCTTACTCTACGATAGTATCTTCACCAACAAAGCTTAATGGAAATGAGTCAACATTATCATGCTCATCAAAGTCAGTGTGTATAATAAATGAAATTATGAAATCACGGTCTATATAATCCAGTCCTTTCTGTTCCTCTAGATAGCATTTTGCATTAAGGTGCAGTCTCATAGCTACTAATACACAGTAAATAAATGGTACGGCGCACCGCACAGACATTCTCTCTCTTGCTATAAACTCGTAAGATTTCTGAACGGAATAATGTACATTGTATCATCACCACTCCACATAAGAACATGCATAAAATAATATAAAATGATATAGAATCAATGAGAAAAGAGGCGCATCTTTGTCCACCTAAGAGCATTTCAAACAGTTTAATGTCTTCCACAAGGGTCAACACTTCGTATTAAAATTTCGATTTCTGGTTAAAATTTTAACATTTTATAAGGTGTTGCAGATCTTCAAGTCATCGCATTGATATTTAATTATTCATTTATACATTTTGACCAATAAAAAATGTAAATATTGACTATTGAGTCTAAAATGGAGATAGATCATTGCTATGCAAACATTTCTCCTAAGAGCTTTAAGGAAAAATAACATACTTTTTTAGATACTTATATTTAATTACTCTATGGCATTGGAGAATTATTGCGTTAAGACTTAAGTAGTATATGTTTACAACTAAAGCTCACAAAATTGTATTAATATATTTGCAAATATCTCAGAAACTGTTGCTTTTATAAAAATATATGTCAAATAAAAGTTTTTTATTTCTAATAGTCCTACAATTTTGCAATGATAAGTTGTTTAGTTTCTCAAATAGTTGTGGAGATACGGAAATTAACGCTTCTGTAAAGTACCCTAAAAATCATTTTCATAGGAAAATGAAAATAGCCAGTTTATTTATAATCTTAATCAACGCCTAGATACGAATTTTAATCAAAATCGTTTGAGCAGATTTTGAGAAAACCAAATTTTTCTCTTTTCGCCCTTCAGTAAACTACCCTTAATTTTAAGTTTTTATAGACACACAGACAGACGGCATTGCAAAGACTATTTTTTAGGGTTCGGGGGGTCATGAGACGTCGACATCCATCAACATTTCAGGTTAGTTTTTTTTTACGGTCGCAATACTTAAACTTTAATGTCCAAAAAGTTAAAAAAATTCATATAATTGCGTATAGATTGAAAGTTATTGATTTTATAAAAATATGTTTCGGATAAAATATCTGTATTATAAATATATATACATATTTGTAATGCTAAGTAATTTCATATCTCAAATAGTTTCGGAGCTATTATAAAAAATGTTAATTTACGCATCAGACCGGAGCCCTTAAAGCCATTTTGCCGAAATATTGAGAGTAGCCATTTTGTTTGGAATATTTATTAATGTTTATAAATGAAATTTAATCAAAATTGTTAAAGCCGATTTTGAGAGAATCGACTTTTTCTCTTTTTGCCCTTCAGTAAACTACCCTTAATTTTAGGGGTAGATATCAAATTCCAAAAACCCCTTGGGGCAACCCTATGAAAACCCTAGATATCAAGTTTTAGTTTAATCGGTGAAATAGTTTAGGCTCTAGTCTTGTTTTATGTGTCCGTGTTTGTATTCATGATAAGTGTATGAGAAATGCTCGTGAGGACACCGTTTGTGGTTCTATATGCATATTATACCGTATATCTGGCTGAGAATGAAAGTGACTTGCAGAATGCAGTAAGTCCTTTGAATGTGTCAATAGGAAAATGGATATTTATATAATTAATAATTATTTTTATTTAACACCACGTCTTACTACCCGTTCGGGCTATACGCTTAAGTACTATTTACGCTAATGGATTAGGAATTGGGAATGTTGAATTTAGAGGAAGTGAAGCAGCTTTTGCGTGAAGGGAGAGTGGAAACCCATTTAGGAAAAACCCCCACAGTTCACCCGACCAAGATTCAAACCTCGATCTCCCCGTCCTCGGCAGTCGAGCTCAACACAACTAGCACGTTAACCAACTACGCCACCGAGGCGGGTGATATTTATATAAATGTCTCTAAAATCAAGGTAATGGTTTAAGATTAAAATTGATGAAAAAATTATCAGCTTAGTATAAATGTAAAATTGTTATAAAAGTGAATGAATTTGCTTATTAGGGCAAATTTTTTTCTAAAATGGAGGGATGAATGGTGAAAACAACAGACGGGTGAATGAATTTCAGAGATTAGTTGGATCTCTGTGGAGTTTTGCAAAGAATGATTTGGTTTCGAAAGAGGTAAAGATGGGAGTTTTATAACAAATTAGCTGACGCCAACATTTTTTGTGGATTTGAAGTGTGTGTTTGTCAGGAGAAACACAAGAGCATGATTAATATGTTCGGAATGAGATATCCAATAAATGTACGTACTGAAGGATTGCGGTTTGAAAGGGGATTCAATAGATAAATGTGAAAGAAGCGTCTTACGTTGGTTTGTGCATGTTGAGAGGATGAATGTGGATCGAGTGACGAAGCAAATACATGAAGGTAGATTGTGTGGATCAAAAGGAACAAGTAGGCCATGTAATACGTGGCTAAATGTTGTATGCAAATGTATGAAAAAAAAGATACACTAAGAGTTTTAAAAATGAAAGAGTATGCATGAGTCGTTGTATGGATGTTGTTAAAACGAAGGTAGTATGCAGGGATATGCAAGTATGGAGAAAGTTATTAAGGATGGATTAGTTATGGAGTTATCGTTTATGAGGTATATTCTCGGTTTCTTACCTACCACCTAATTGAATGGCGTGATTAGGTGTGAACGTGTGTATATATATCTTAATGTAGAGTTTTTGGTATTTACAAAGAGTCACAAGTTGATACTATCAATCAAAAGAGACATAAAATATGATTACTAATACATGAAAGTAGATCTAATAACCTTATTCACGGCCAATTAGGTTTTTTCTTTTATCATATGACTATACATAATCCTCATATTACTTTTATATAAACTTTTTATAAATCTCTATTAATTGTTTACCCCTGTTGTGGTCATCGGAAGCTGCCCCCAGCTTGGTAATTAGTGGTTTGTGATTAAACTGGTTGCTCACAACTCATTAATTAGTGCAGTGACATGGCACGGACAGAACCAGACCCAATATCTGCTGCATTATTTGGAGGTGGTGCCTCTGATCAGCTGGAGGATATTGTGCCCCCCTTCCATTACTTCTCTTCACCCCACCCACACCCACTTCGTGGTGGGCCTAGACACGGCGCAGCGCGCTCCGACAAGGTGTAATGCACGGAGTAGAAAGGCTCCTATTGGGGGAGATAGGGCTGAGGTCGGAAGACTATGTCACTCAGTGGTTGTCAAGGATTATATTATCTCGTATTTAAGTGTGATGAGCTAGAGATAGAAAAAATTGTTCTTTGTTAGGGATAGTTCCACGTTATTTGGTTCACAAAGATGAGTAGTCAATACTTCAGTCATTTTTGACTATGATGCTTAAACTTGAAGCTTAGGGGTAGTGTAACTTTGTTGAGTAAATTAAATGTAAATTAATGAACTTTTTTTCAACTCAAACAAGCCTGCTATTGCAGCGTAGCTCATGGAAGAATCTAAGATATTTTTGATAAAATACTGTCTCAAGGTTTCTGTGGTCAGCTATAAAAATCATTATAGCTTACAGTTGATTCACCTTTATTGTCACTTTGAAATACATCACTTTTATAAGGGGAAATAACGTATTTGAAAAAAGATCGTTCAGCTTGAACTATTCGTTCGTGAACTACTCACCTCTATATGCTGCCATGGGCTGCCTTTATATTAACAATATTTTTTGTTAGGATTTTTACTAACAGTCAAAACTACCTGAAGTAGTTCTCGAGCAGCTTAATGTATTAAGCTCATAATCGCCAGGCTGCTGTTGTCAGGATAGCAAGGAAGATATTTTCTCTTGGCGGAAACTGTGATACAACTATATTGCTCTAAATTTATTTTTATGTGTGGCCTTGATAGTAATATTAATATTAAATCAATGGGAACGTAAATTGCTTCGAGTTCTGTTTATGAAGGCCCATGTATATTTTTCTGTTTATAAATCCATTATTTTTAATAAGCTTATATATTTAGAACTATACTCTTATTCATCGCGCCATATCGGCCTCGGGTCTCTTCCCATGATCCTCTCGATCACCTGAACCAATCAGGGCAAAGGTACTGCTAAATAAGCGATCATCAGTGGAGTTGTGTGTTCGGCGTCCTCCTCAGTTCTCAGCTGAATCCTGTTGGGTTGCCAATAATAATTTTATATTTTAAATCACGCCTCAATAGCTTGCTGTACTTCCAGTCATTTATTACTTAACTAGTAGATATGGCATAAATTAGGAGCACTATTCTACAAGACTAGGTTGAGGCACGAAGATCCGCGAAGAAACACGAAAACGCCCCCACACCTTTCCCATCACACCCCAACTCATATAACGCACCATTTTTTGTACCCGCAATACCGGCCGTGACGAAAGTTCACTGCTCACACCCGGTTCTTTTCGAAATCACTTCGTTCACTGATGAGATAGCATGATGGTATTATAGCTTATTAAAGTTCCCTAAAATATAAGGAGTATTATTTACCAAATGTATATATATTTTTTTTTTACATATCTTAAGAGGCAAAAGTATAATTTAGATAAAGGAGGAAGAAGGTATGTGTGGTGCACCGTTCAATTTATTTCATCCTTTTTTTTTCAACAAATTTGTAGTAAAATATAACACTGTATTAATATGAAAATATTAACTTTTATAACTAATTGTAGGCCTTTAGGAAGAAGTTTTAAATTATATCAGACATTTAACTGCTATTATTTCAAGATAGCGCTTATACTAAAAAGTAGGTGAAATGTAGTAATTAACATGATTGTTCTGTTGGTACCTTTCAACTATAGTTTAGTGTAAATGCAATTTGAAATTACGTCTGCATTGATTTATAGCATCTTCCAAAAAGCCTACTATGCTATACTAAACTTAAAACTATGAGTTTTATATATCTATAAACAGTTATACCCGTTTTACACATGAGAAAGCCGCAAAAAATCTCGATGAAATTCCTGGTTGCACGTGCTAGCCACCTTATCGTGAAGTTTTAAATCTCCCCTAGGGCCCTCCCCTAGACCCCTCCCCCCCTCCAGTTCAAATAAATTCGGCTTTAATAATTCTGGGGATACTTACAACACAATAGCAGTGTGGTAATATTCCGATTTGTAACTTATCGGGAAATTTGGGAAAATTTCTGGAAAGATAAACAAACACCACACATTATTTATTGTATAAATTTATATTATTATGTTTTAGATCAAAATATGTATTAGCTTACTTTCAACAACCTGTTACGTAAACTGTTTAATTTACTATAATACGGCAGTAAAGGGAATAGACAGAAGTTAATCACTTATAACCTATTATAAGAAAATATAATTTTCTTAGTTATTCTTTTGTATTTTTTAAGCGCCAAAGTGTCTTCTCTAGTAAGGAATGTAGCAGTGTAAAGGATTTACCTCTTCAATTATACAACAGCACCCATAATTAAAACCAAATATCTTTGTCAGCAGAAAAGAAAACCGTACCTGGGAAGCCATCCTCATGTTGGACCATTGTATTCACCTGGATCCCATGTACTCCCCAGCCTACTTGCTATTGGCCAGACTCTATTCTGGTAGAGGGCTGCATACGGAAGTGGGACGGTTGTTGCGTCAAGTGATCAAATTAGATCCGCACACCAACGACTACCTGGCAGAATACGCCGCTTGGCTTCGTGACAGGGGTGAGCTATTCCATTCGTTGTAACACCAATTAAATTTGGTTGAAAATTACATCTGGACACGGTAATCAAACCCAGGACTTTTGACTTGGCGAGACAATGTTCTTACCTCTGAACTATCCTGGAATCGTCGCAGGCTCAGATAAATTATCTACTAATTCTTGGCGTGGTAAGCCAAATGTCCCGGGTTCGATAACAGTGTCTTGGTGTTATATTTCCACTATATTTAATTTGATTTGTATATGTTACAGTGACAGCTGTATCCCTAAGCAAAGTTAATTTTCAGTGGTCTGTTATACTATATTTAAACTAACACGTCACCAAAGAAGGGGATTCAACGCAGACCCCTCGACATATTTCATCTATACCTTGATTTTCTTACGAAAGGGTGTTTGTGGCACTTTTTAGAAAACAGAAACAAATATTTTTTGGTCAGGACTGATGACCTTTCAATATATCACTAGTATATATTTATTTATTTATCACCACGTCTTACTACCCGTTTGGGCAAGGCTGTAGCCAGCCAATAATTTCACGGGGGGTTTGGTGGGCACATCCTCCAATTGCCGGAGGCTAGAAAAAATTATAAATGCTAAACAGTTCTAGAATCTATCCGAATTGTTTTCATATGGCAACATTGCCCCCTAACTACCAGAGGCTAAGAAAAATCTATATATTTAAACAACTCTAGAATCTATCTGAAGTGTTTGATTATGGCAGCATAGCCCTCTAACTGCCGGAGGATAGAAAAAATTCTATATATTGAACACCTCTAGAAGCTCTCTGAAGCGCTTTTTATGGTAACACAGCCCCTTAATTTGTATTTGTAACTTAATTTTGATATTGTTTAAACCATAAATAAAGCCATATATACTTTGTTTTTAAAATTTCAGGGGTGGTTTAAACCCCCAAAACCCTCCCTTGACTACGGCCTTGCGTTTGGGTTATACGCTTAAGTACTAATTACGATAATGGATTAGGAATTGGGAAGGTTGAACTTAGAAGAAGTGAAACCACATTTGCGTGGAGGGAGAGTGGAAAACCATTTAGAAAAAACCACCCCAGTTCACCCGATCGAGATTCGAAACTCGATTTCCCCGTCCTCGGCAGTGTGGCTCTACACGAAACTAGCGAATTAGCCAACTACGCCACTGAGGCTGGTGTCACTAGTATTAATTTATAGGTATTGATAATATTTGTCATAATTACCAGCTGCATATAACGTTACTTGATGTATGAATACGTCAAAGTATATTTAGTCACGTTATATGGTTGTCAGATGTGTTCATTCATAAGAAAAATAGGTTATATAAAATATTATTTTACCTTAATTGTTTCTAGTCTCACAGTCCAGTATAGATACGTCATGAGAATCTAACCACCTTGACCTTGAGCGTCATATGGGTACTAGTCTTTCAGATGATAAGATTCAATTAATTGAATATTTTATTAGTTTAATTGTGTGTAGACTTCATTAACCTTGAAAGGTGGAAGCTTTTCTTTCATGGTTACACCATGGCACAGCTTGTATGTACGATAGGTGACATGGTGGTCTAGGGGTAAGGTTTCAGACTTCCGTATCGGGGGTCCGGGGTTCAATCCTCGGTCCCGGCACAGATTCATCTGATTGCCAAACCCTTCCTTCACCTCTGACAAGATGTGTATTGATCACAACTTGTGAATGTGAGGAATGCCAGGCCTCCACCGTGGTTCGGATCCCATGTTAAACTGTAGGTCCTCCATTTCATCTCACAATCACCCTACCATAGCACATTAGCGTAAGTGCGTATAACCCGAACGGATAGTAAGACGCGGTCCTAATAATAATAATAATAATAATAATAATAATAATAATAATAATAATAATAATAATNTAATAATAATAATAATAATAATAATAATAATAATAATAATAATAATAATAATAATAATAATAATAATAATAATAATAAAAAGTATATGTATGATAGGGTCATACCCGGTCATAGTAAAACTGCTATCCTTTAGATTAAATAGAGGTTAATGTAATGGACATAAAATTAGTAAATAACATTACTAGTTATAGAAAGATAAAGTAAATTGTAGAAACGTTTGAGTAAGTAAACCATTTATTGAATGTGTTAATACATACTCTGAGCAATTAAGGGATGCTCATCAATATTTAAATAGGCCTATATCACAATTGACTAGACTCTTACAAAATGCTACCTGTTGAATTAATATATCAGTTGCAGAGCATTGTTACGAGAAATAAAATAATTGTATGGGTTTAAAAATATGTAAGTAAATATTGGCAGTAATGATTTTTTACATATCAGAAGTAATCATTTTTATAACAGCCAGAGAAAATTCCAAAATATATAACTTGAGAGACTTGTAAGTAGGTTAACCCTTCCTTATAAATGTATCCGTATTTTTTTATATTTACTTTATGAAAGTACTAAATCATTTTAATTTATCCAATTTTTTTATTTTTCTCTTTTATAGGACGGTCTTGGGAAGCATTAAGATACTTTCTTAAATCGTTGACTGTTTCTGTGATCCACGGAGAATCTTTATTAGGAGCATCAAGAACTTTGAGAGACATGGGACAATATCCAAGGATCTATCAACTAAGAATAAGGTAGTCCCTCCTGATATTTTCTCTGTCGTACTTCAGAAATGCTATAAAAAGTCATATAAATAAAGTATAATTTGAAGTTGGGTGACACGGTGTGTGTAAAGGTGTAAAGTTGCAACTCTGAGACTTGAAACCCTAAAGAGCTGAAACTTTTAAACGTACTTTGAGAAACATGAGAAGTTAGTTTGTTTTTATTCCTAAATCTATTGAAAAACTGGTGTATTAGAACGAGTAGCTAATAATATATAGTTCACCATCAGTATGTAATTGAGAAATTCTTTTTTTTTCTAAATAACTTAAATTACTAAAGAGAAATATGTTCCTTAAATAAAAAAAAGTATTTCAAACGTAGATCGAAAGAGACTTATAAACCGCAAATCTAAAGATAAGTTCGAATATTAAATCTAAATATTAAAATTAAAATTTTAAAGATAGTTCTCAAATTCAAAATAAAATCCCAAATTAAAATTCAAAATAGATATTATAAACACTAGCCAAGATAAATTTTCTTACCACTATTCCAAAGGGAAATTTCAAAAACCAACCCAAAGACCTCAAAACCAAATAAAAAATTCTTGACTCAGTTAACGACACGGGTATACAACTACACTTAAGATTGCTATATTGTATGTAATAACAATAACTTGTAGTTTTTGTAGAAACGCTGCAAGTGAATTTAAAAATGTAATTGTTCATAAATGTAGAACTAAATTGGGAACCAACTTTCTTGAATGTAAGTAATATATTGAGTCTAAATTCATCCATAGTAAAATAATTAGAATGAAAATGAAAATATTGATTTTTATTTTACATGTTTAAAAAATGTGTACTTTTTAATTGATGTAGTGGAAAATATTAATTAAAGGTTATAATTAACGTGTATTAAATAGTAGATACCAATTTATTTAATATAATAAAATACACTTTATCAGAGGCAGCCAAATCGATAACATTAATTTGCCCCATTTGAACCATCTGGAAATAGTCCAGCTGACGAACATGTCCAAGACGACGTATTTCCTGAAAGCCAAGGGAGAGGTTACAGTCTAAGTGGTCACTTTATCGACCAGTGGGATGGAAACGATGGGAGAGGAAGAGTGTTGTGACTAAATCTTCATCTCCCTTTCCCTAATCCCTGAGGAAGGAAACCTGTGTTTTTGTTTTATTCTCTGGTCAGCCACCCACTTAAGAGCTGACCGCACACTGGGAGGACACAGAGGTGTGGTTGTCCATTGGGGTTTTTGGGTAATAGTTCACCATGCTGAGGTAAAATGATTAGTAAAATGAACGTGTTCTTATAGAAAGGTCATCACAATTTTCGGTAGCTAACGATTCTTGACCCATTTTAACTATATATAACACACACATATATGCATATATATAGGTCTACATATATATATATATGAATTCTAACTGTTCGTGCTAATTTTAATTAATTTACCTTTAAATTCTACTGAAAAATAAATTAATAGAATATGTTTGTAAAATAAACTTTTGACATTTGAAATTATCATAATTTTGTCAAAACCCAAAGTGTACATCAATTTTGTTGCTTTTTTTCCAATGAACAGTTATTATTGATACATATTCCTATATATGATCGCAATATTTATAAAAAACGCTTTTTTATCTGATTATTTCTTATTTAGAATACCTTATTGGATTTTTTTATCTATCAAATTCAACATAAAAAGAAAATTATATCTCTGAATTGATTAGTCATATGTAAAAAGTCAAAATAATCTGTTTTGGCATCAAATCAGCTAAATATCGTGAGAAAAAAAATCACAATTATAATTTAAACAAATTTGTTTTAAAAAAAATTAATAACGGGATGCTATTAATACATTTCAATAGGGTTATTATTCTTTATATTTTATTTGAGATATTTCCCGTGCTCTTTCTGGACAAAATTATTATATCTGCATAAGATAATTTCTATCATTAAGAGCAAAAGGGCCAACCAATTTTGCATCGAAAAGTATTTTCACATACATTTCAGGGTTTCCTTAAATTCAAACAGTAGACATTGGACCGACGGCTTTATTTCACCTCCAGTGTAGGTTGTATTACGGATTTATATTTCTCAAGAAATTGTTTTGTCAACACCTGCTTGATTTGAACCCATGAACATCGGGTCTTGAGGCCAGCACCTTACCTTAAGACCACCAAGGTCTACAGTCTTATTATAATAATAGACGAATAAAATACCTAAATATTGTGGTCAATTAAAAATTCAATTTGGGACATATAAAGTGTTTTTTCATATGTGTCGCAGGTTTATGGTAGAATCAGCCTCTTTTGTAAGAAACCTAGTTTTTTTTTTACCAAATTCTGCTTTCCAGACCCATTGCTTCACAGAAAAATCTGGAAGCACCAGAGATCGAATCCAGGACCTCTGGAACTATAGCCAGGAGCTCTGATACCTTGACCACAAAGGTGGTCTCAGTACATATAAAATAAAAATAATAAGATGATTGTGAGATGTGATCAATTTTGGAAGCATATAAAATAACATGTTTGTATTTTACGAAAGTACAGTTCAATTTCTCACGTAGTAGGTTATATTAGAAGTACATAAAGTATATAATACTACTCGATGTTGTTTCAGAGCTCACATTACGAGGAATCAACAGAGCAGGAGGTTCTACTCCGGGGACATCTACGTCCGCGGCTGGACCCTGCACATAGAGCCCCAATACAGTGAGGAGAGATCCACTAAGATAGCTCTAGGGGGTGAAGGCCATCCAAATGAGAATGGGGCCCCCAAGAAGACTCTTTGTCCCGCGAGGGAGATCCCGAGCATCTCGAGCCACTTGGAGCAGGACTCGAACAGATCTCAACAGACTCGGTGTAGGAGCAGAGGGTCGAGGAGAAGGGGTGGTTCCCCTAGAAGGCAAGAATCGGCCGGGGAGACGGGGCGGAATATGCCACCGCCCCTTCTGGTACAGAACCTTTTAGAGACCTTAAAGTGATCGGGGCTGAATGTTTGTCGTGCGTGTGTGTGTGTGTGAAAACCTTTTTTATTTGCTCGGGGACCACTTTCGGAGCAGTAGCAGCGGTGAAATATCTGAAGAAAGTGTTTGTGGAAAGTTGGTGTGTGAAACCTTATACGACTGTGTCACGAAGAAACTTCCATTCGGCCTTCACCCGGACTTTTCTAAGGATTTTATGATTACAGTATTATGGTATTGGTGGGATTTCCTTTCTTCAACTTACTGACATTTCTTAAGGTGGAATTTTGGGAAGTCCGAGCTAGCGTCAGTATTTCAGCAGTTTTTATAGCAAAAAAGAAAAAAAAATGGCTAAATAAATCAAAGATTTCTCTAGTAGAATCATATAGTTTAATTTTCTATACATAGTAATCGCAATAGTGCTTGACTATCTGTCAAGGGTGTCCTATAATTCGATAACATTTTCTCTTCACTTAAGAAAACTCCTATCACATGCTAATATGATCAAAATAAATATTCAAGAATACTTGTTGAAATTACAATTTTTCCAAATTTCTACCCTTTGTCTTTCTACTGGAGAAATAATTGATCCATTTTACAGAAAAGAATTCTTGCTTTGTAAACTACAAGCTCGTTTAAATTTTTTTGCGTCACTTTTTCACCATCCCAGCTTAAAAATTACTTCTTGGTGTTAAGTTTTTATTTATAAGTTTGAAAATAGTAATTTTGAGTAAATTGCTCTTAGCTTATACTTACATCTAAACAAATGTATGTGGTTTTTGCGCTGTTGATAGTTGATATATATATATATATATATATATATATGTCGTCATTGGGTCTTTAATTCCAAGCCTTTTAATTTAGTTGTGCACTTTTTTTTACGTTTTTATTGGTCAACTTGACACTTTTACTGCTATATTTATAAGTTTTTTCTGACAGTTTTTATTCTATAATAGTTCTATATAAATATTTTCTAAAAATAGAAGCACTACTTATTTAGATTTTACTAAATAATAATTTTTCTTGAAATTCATTTGTTGATAATACACATGTATTTTAAAAATTATGCAAACCTACACAATAAATCAAATTTCAACGTGCATGGAAAGAAAAAAAAACTAAATCATTATTTTGTTTTATACAACCATTATTTAAATAAATATTTTAATACCTTTAAGCCTTTTAACTTGATATTCTTTGTAGTTTGTGAGTATATTTTAAATTTTTGTTCCACTCCTTAATTTATCCAAGAGCAGCTACCAAGATAAAATCAATATTCAAATTATTATCAACCATAAAAAAAAGGTCCTTTTAAATTATGCAAAATACAGTGCTTAAATTATACCGATAAACTTTTTGAAAAGTTCTGTAGGTGAAAGAATGGATGGTTTATAATTAATTGAATTGAATGGATACTTTTTTATATGTATAATTCTCAAACTTTTGAATAGTTTTTAAATAAAATTATATGAAACTTAAATACGTTCTAAACATTAAAATAAAGTAGCCCGTTGTGTATAGAAAAAATAAATTTGCATATGAAAATAACTTTGTTTACATAATTAATTTTAGAGGCTACAGTAACAAATATTTAGGAGAACGTTTTTGACTAAACTAAAAAAAAATACATTTTATTTTTCTAGCACTTTCCTGTCCTTACACGAATCAAAAGATCCATATACTATTTTTATCACAGCATATAAGTAAAAATAATGAATTTCATCTACTAAGGTCCTGTGATGAATTCTAGGCTGTGGTTTGAATAAGGATATGAAGCATGCGATATTATCCTATATAATATTCTGCTAAAAGAATAACATGGCTTTCTCATATTGTTAATATAAATATTAATATTAAAAGTGCATCAGTATGCGACCAATTACGTATATAGACTGATAGTCATGAATATAATTTATGCTGAGTTTGACGTATGTATAATACACTTAAAGATGCCATGTTAAAATTTTGTTTAAGGCAAATATGTATGTGATACAACCATAGTTTCATCATATTAGTTAAGACAAAATTGAGTAAAACCATGATCATGGGGAACAAAAACTATATATGTGTTTATCAAAAAAAAAATTCATTGTTGATTCTCATAAAGTACCAAAGGTATCTAATGTAAGTAATGTAAATCTAGTAAATATCTAAATGTCAATAGTGAATGAATTTGAAATTCATACAATTAATTACGTTTAGAAATAGTACAGTAACACATTATGTCTTTAAGTCCACATTAGCATTTTAACAAAAGAACGCATCCATATATATTCACGTATATTATTTATTATCTTATTATTCCCAAAATAAACAAAGGGGCTAACTAATATATTTTACAATATTTTATATCTTAGTTAGATTAATGTCCGCGTATTGCGGTTCAGAAGCTTAAGTTAAATTATTGTTCTCTATATTTTCAAAACAATTCCAATATTTAGGACTATATAAACCTGAAAAGCTAACTGCACAAAAAGTAGTGCTAACTGACGAATGAGTTCAAATGACTATCCTAACTGAATGGATTTAGCATAAATATCATTATTTGAATTAGAGCGTAAAGTATATGAAGAAATTATAGGACAACGAAAAGGAAGTAAAAATACACGATAAATAAAACTAGTTTCTATTTTCAGGATAATCTATGTTAATTATGGTTTTTACGACCGTAAGTTTTAATTGCTTATAAATTCAAACGTATTTATTATTTTTATGTGGGCTTAGCTAAAGAAAATTGATCTATTATTTTTATTAATGGATTATGCATCCTTGATAAAAAAATTGGAGTTTACCTTAGTTAAAAATATAATTACATCAAAATTTACGATACTATTTATACAACGTTACTTACAAAAATACATTTAAGAATTTGGATTTAATGTGCATTTGGTTCTTCCATCTCTCATTTTGATCAAATAAATATTCTATGTATTCATTTCATGATTGATTATGTGAATAAAAGAAAATTATAATTTGGTTCTGTATTGATATATGTTCATCATTTTCATCCCGAAGTCTTTCCTAGTTTTAGGGATAGGAATGAGTGTATTGAGAAATGCCTGGATAAATATATCTCATAGATATATATATACATATATAGATGTGTTTATTTACCATATATAAATTATTAGAATATAAAATTTTAAGGGGCGTGGAAAGTATGAAATACAGTCAACTTGCGTTTATAATTTCGATTTATCATAAGAAGTATTGGATGAGGCAGGGTAATTAACTAAAATGTAAATGGTTGAAGCAATGTATTATCAAAGCTCTTCAAATTATTGAAAGTATCAGTTTAAATATAATTATTATGTAACTACTAAGGGTACTTCTTAATATCTAGGTAGAAATATTTTAAAGTGCTGAATTCAACTTAATAAATTCCTTGATTACATATTCCAAGTTCATTATATTTGTTTACATTTTACAATATTTAATTTTTATATAAAAACGAATGAACATCCAGGAGCATCATCAAATACAAATTAATCTATTTTTATCACCACATCCTACTTAAAGATTCTTTATAATACTATACAAAACTTACTTTAGAAATATATTGAACCTATTCTATGTTAATCTATTAAATAGTACTTGTATGCACATAATTTAAAGAGTAAATAGCTTTAATATTAAACACATTTGTATTCATAATAAATAAATATTTAGTTTTTCTTTGAAACTAAACTATTACTACTATTTGTTTTTTCACATATTACTGGGCAATGAGCTTTTTATTTTGTTCTGTTAATTCTTAAACAATATATCAACGCATAAACATAAGGCTTTTTACATTATTAATTATACAATATTAGCAATAATTTTTTTACGCTTTGAGCCTATGTATATATACATACTAATCACAATATAATATATTTCCATTACATCAACTATGGTAGTATGTAAATTAAAGGTATGAACTTTATGTAAACGTTTTTTAATTATAATCTTCAAAAAAGTATAATAAAAACATGTAAAACCATTTTAATAAGAAAATTGGTGTTATTTTTTCAATTTTGATCTAAATTACCGTAAAGTTAAATGTATTTATAAAGTGAGTCAATATCATAAAAATACAGTATTTTATTGAATCTTATTATTTCAAAGATATATTTTTATAGTCGGATCAACATAGGAATTTTCAAAATCATACTAAATTCACTTTAACCTTTTCATACACCAAGACAATATGATATACATATTTAACAGTTGGTGTGAATTTAGGACCTTTTTAGGAATATATAGTGAAATTTTTCGAAAAATTGGAATTTCTAAATTAATTTTTATATCTTTTAATCAGAAAGAGGGTTTAAAAGGTGATCATCACTTTACTGAGGTTTTATTTCAACAAAAATTGTCTACTCGGTTTTTGTATGCTTATTTATTTTTGGAACCTTCAAATATAAGCTATATATACATATATATTTATAAATGAATACAAAATTATTACGGTAATATACTTCAAAAAAATGTGTGTAACCTTGCCCAGCTTCCTTCAAAATATAAATTATAGATTGCAAAATATACTTTAAACACATTAACATAAATATATTGATATACTAATTGAGTGCGATATTGGTCAACATGCAAATGTTACAAAAAATAAACAAAACATTTTATACAACCACTTATAATATCATAATTGTTTAGACCAATATTTTTTTACCCTTTTCGGTAAAATATCATACCTGTGTATTATAAAAAAATTGTAAAAATTGTGATTTTATTTAAGAAGGGTCGTTAGCTACTATTAGCATCATGATTAGTGGTGGTAATAAATTCAGGTTTCGTTTGAACTTATTCAAATTTGCAAGTGGTAAGATGATAGTATAAGTAAGTTTAAAACGAACACGTTAACTATCCATGTAAAAATCAATCTGCTGTGTTTTACTATACATTTGTAGTACGCATGTATTTAACGCACTTTCTTAGGATAATGTTTTAGTGATGCGAAAGTTAGAATTGAAATAAAATGAGAGTAAGCATATGGTGAAACTATTTAAGAAAAAAATACCCTCAATTTAACCAACTGGGGTTAGAACTGCGACCTCCCCGTCACTACAGAAAATCCACAGTTTGATTTAGATAGGCAGGACCTTTTTTTGGCAGCTACAATGTTTCTCTATCAAATTTAATTTAATTATAAAACCTACTTCAGTGGCCACGTAGTCCAAGCCGTTATCCTCGTGTTAGACTAGACTAGTGGCTCTTAACCTTTTATTACTCGTGGCCCAATAAATATCCTAAAATATTTTCTTGGTCCCCTAGTTCTTACTAATATATTAATTACTAAGATTTATCCTAAGATAGTGGCTTTATTTACTGATTATCAAAAAACACAAATTGACTTACTTAAATGTATTTAATGGGATTTCTGCTTTTGAACACTTTACACTTATCCGTCTACTCTCGTTTCGAGTGTATTATTTAATGCTATTTGCGTGCAGGAGTCGATTCGGAGTCGATTTCACTGGCTTGTTTTAATAATTACAACTGTGGAAAATCCCCTTTTATATAAATAAGTCGAAATAAAGGGCACAAAATTTTGAATGGCGATGGTATACAGATGGAGATTATTTTTACTATCTGTGCTTCCCCTCCCCTCAATTAACCCGAAAAATCAAGAGTCTACTGTATTTAAATACTTACGATCATCGAATTCTTTCCTCCAAAACGTAAAATTTAAGAATCGCTGGCCTAGACTGCTGTTGACAGGAAAATCAGGTTTAGAATCCCAGTTGGGTGCACTGAAGGAGGTCTTTCCAAAATGGTTTTCCACTATTCCGCCACGAAAATGCGGGTACACTTCCTCTAAATTCAACCTTTCTCATTCCTAATACATTAGCGTAATTAGTACATACGCATATAGCCTGAATAGGTAGAAATACGTGGTGCTAAACAAATTGAACGTGATATTGTGTCATATATAAATGTATAACTTCATAAATAATATTTAATAGTTATGAATACCAGGAATACATCTATTACTAATATTAGAGTAAAATATTATCGATGTTGGTGGCAATAAAATAATATATTTTTGTTATTTCAAAAGATTCTTCCAACCAGAAAATTACTAAAGACTAGAGAAGGTCTGTGGGTTTGTAAAAATAATAGATTTACTTTATATGGTAATTCTAAAAGTTTAAAAACGTATTAGTCTAGTATGACAATACAAAAATAGAAACCTATCCTTAGGGATATTGTTTCTAAGGCAATATTTGTAAGGTTTATCCACCAATAGGGAGGTCTGTAGAAGTGACATAATATCCTTGATTGGAAAGTGTCGGATCAATGGCTTTAGGTTGTTTCCTCCTGCACTCTACTCCGGGAGGGAGTGAAAGGAAGAGATGACTCTA
>CABFWB010001317.1:142882-169979 GCA_902151455.1 Timema bartmani | reverse complement strand
CATGTGTGGAGGTGTAGCATACCGCGCGGGCGTTTAGCCAACAAGTTGCTACCTTTCAATCTCGACGGAGTGTACATACAGACCAACGGCAATGTGACAGCCACTTTTTTTTTTGTTCCAGAGGATCATGAGACGTTGACATTTATCAAAATCCAAAATATAGATTTTGATTTTTTTGACGATCACAATACTTTCTTTCCGAGGTGTCAAGAGAAAGTAAAAATAATATAAGCAGTGATGTTTTAGTCGGTTTGTAGAAATATTAACATCTAGGTCGTTTAATTTAACAAAATAACTGAGTAGTGCCTTTGAATAGTTTATATATTCGTCCTAGAGCAATAGATTGTAGTAAATGAAAATGAGTCTTTATGTATAGACAACATAGTCCTCATTTGAGCTGGTCATTGATTAAATGACGTCCCAGGATGAAAGGGCTTTGTATTATCTATTTTGAAATTTCATGGGAGATTTGGCTAGAGCCTCGGATTAGCGCGGAAATACGCTCTAATATTAGCAAATGGACATTATTTTTACACACTGACAACAGATAAACTGTGGATAGATCCACAAATAACTTTATTTTATATCTTATAAAATCATGAATAAACCAACAGCAAAATAAATTTATTTGGAAATAACACTTGTTGAAATTAATAAATGAACCAAAACATAAAAAATTAATCGGAGGAAATAATTTAAATTACTTCTCCTTACTTACTTATTAATTCGATCCAATATTAAGTTATTAATTTTATGTATTATCTAATTTTAATATTCTATTAAAAATGATTTATTTTAGGTTGAGGAAAGTGGTGTATAAATGATGCACAGGTGTACTCAGAGTGGTTTTCCTTTAGAGTTGCTCACTTGTTCTACACGAAAATCCGGTTACATTTTCTATGAATTAGGCCTATAGCTCCCTCGCCCATATACCGACCAAAAATATTTAGCCCTCACAAGTAGTAGGACGTGTTTATAAAAAAATTAAATAAATGTTTTTATAACTCTTTGCTTTCGAAATGTGTTAAGTCTAATATATAAAAATTAATTCTAGGCCTATCAATAATTTGTTTTAAATTTATTATTTTATAAAGCATACAGTTTTATAATTGGATTTTTGATTGATCACTGCTCAACTCAGTTAGTAGAGTTTGATCTTTAAATGTTTCTAAAATAATTTATTTGTTTATGAGTTCATTCTACTTTGCTTAAATTTAAATTCGTGATAATGTAGTTAATTGTTTGGTGTCGTGCAACACTAGGCTAGTGTGTAAGTTGTGTTTTTAAAATGTAAGGTCTTGGATGCTGGCATAATTAGGCTAGTACCTATATGTGTTTAGAACGTGAAGCTTTGGATGAGATGATTAGGATGCCTTGTAAGTTTGGTTTAGAACGTGGGGTTTTGGATACAACATCATTGGGATACTTAATAAGTTGTGTGTTTAGATGTTTGGGTCTTGAATGCGGTCATTATTTTTTCTGGGGGCTGTTTTTAAGACATCATATGTCCAGCCACTTTTGTGAGCTTTTTCCTATATTCCTGGAGGCTTTGTTAAAATCCTAATCATAACCATGTTCAAAATGAAATAGGGTAAAGCGAGTAAATTGCTTGAATGGTTCATTAAAAATTAAGTCAAAGTTTATGATAAAATTTACCTCCGAGAAAACTTCTATAATTCTACAGCAAACATTAAATATCACTAATTTTTTTTTGTTAAACTTCGCTTCTAATTACCCATCCAGGCGAACCTAATGTTTAAGCTAACGAGGAAGGGGTAGCGAAGGTAGAATTTATGATAAATGTATTCCCATTTTCATAAATAAAGAGCGTAAAACATTTAGAAAACGACGCTATGCACAATACAACAACCTGGGACTTGATCCCCAACCTCCTATCACTGGCAAACCAGACGCTTTCCTCCGCACGCCAACAGGTTCAGGTACGTTTTATAAATTGATGCCTTTAAATATTTAAATGTCCGTCAATTTTTGACACGTTAAATATTAATGACCTAAAAAAATCTCAGTGTAGCAAAAAATAGTCTGAATTAATTTTAAACATTTTTCATTTTTACCGTGACCATACCAAGTTAATTTCCATTCACGAGAATAATTTCCCCTTTTATTTGTAACGTAAGAAAAACAAAAGTCTAGTGTTCGTTGCGCTCTCCAACAATACTAGAAATTACGCCACATGATTGCGGTGAGACTCAACTTTAGTCAACATTAATTCTCCATCAATTCCTCACCCACCATGGTTGGATTTTAATTAACTTTCATGTGTGTGGCAGCGGGTGTGTTTAGTGATACACGTTTTATTTCTTTCAACTCTTTTTTTTCAATTAGTTAAAAATTCAGAACTCAGTAACATTTTCCCTGTGAATACTTGAAACAACCCCCAATCACACGTTACTTGTAGTTCTGTGAATAGTAGACACCACTTCATACAAGTTTTTATCAAGCACCGCGTCTTACTACCCATTCGGGTTGTACGCTTAAGTACCAATTACGCTAATGGGTTAGGAATTGGGAAGGTTGAATTTAGAGGAAGTGAACCCACATTCACGTGGATGGAGAGTGGAAAACCGTTTAGGAAAAACCACCCCTATTTCACCCGAGCGAGTTTTGAACCTCAATCTCTCCGTTCTCGGCAGTCTAGCTCAACACGAAACCAGTGCGTTAGCGAATTACGCCATCGAGGTGGGTTCCATCCAAGTTATTATCATGATTATACTCTTAAGATATCTCTTTGTAATTAAAAATAAAATATTTGCTATAATTTCTCCTTTGATTTGAATTTGAAATTTTCCCATGTGATTAGTTTGGACAGAAAAATTAATGAAATACTCAATAGTACATTATATTTATTGATAATAACCAATGTTGTTTTTGTGATCCCTTGAATAACAAATAAGAGATGTGGCTTAAGATTAAAAATTCGAAGTTATATTAAGCCAAATTGAAAAAACAGCGTAGATATCAATCATAAAATGGTCCAGATAATTTTTGGGGTAACTTTAAAGCACAGAATTACCATTACATTATAGGTAAACTCTTACATTCA
Organism: Timema bartmani; assembly: GCA_902151455.1. Lineage (NCBI taxonomy): Eukaryota > Metazoa > Arthropoda > Insecta > Phasmatodea > Timematidae > Timema > Timema bartmani. Next base: position 166,915 of record CABFWB010001317.1, on the reverse strand, counting down.
TTTATAGATATGGAGTGTAATATGTTTCTTTGAATTCATTTATTGGACCCTCATTTGATTTATTCCCCAAGAATCTCAATGCCATTAGTGACAAATATGGTGAGCGATTCCACTAAGATATTTAAATAATGAAAAAGAGGTACCAGGGAAAGTGGAATTCTAGTATTCACGCAGACTATTGCTGAACAGTTTGGAGGGATGTTCTAAATGCTACATACACAAGAAAATAATCAAATATAACTTTTATGTCATATTAATGGTGTTATAAATGTATGAAAATATATTTAAAAAAGTTTCAGCCTGTAGTGTCACTAAAATCCCTGCGTGATAGATAAAAACTAGCTACATATTTGAATTCGGCATGAAAATAAGTATTGGGATAGAAACAAAAAAAAATCATATGCCAAAAAATTTGTTTTATTTTGTAAACCAGTGTAATTGGTGACTTTAACAAAGATCAGATGTAAGTTTATCTCCAATTAGTGTCTCAATTCTCAATTTCAGCAAAATCAACAAACAGAAGGTGATTATAGATTAAATCTCTGGTCAAGCTAACCAGTCATTTTCCTCCCATCAACTGTTTGACTTTTAGCTCATCATGTAGCTGAGAAAAATAACCTATGTTTTTTAGTAACCGGTTTAGTAATTGCATCTTTATTTAAGTGATTAATAATAGTAAATTGTGTTTTATATTTTTTTATTTTAAATGTTACCTAATTTTAAGGAAAATTGTGTTAATTATGGCCTCTCCTGTTGAATTTTTTTTAAACTATACAATGAAATTATACAGAACGGTTGAGCTCCAATGCAGCTAAAGAAAAGAAACTAACTTTTCATTAATAATAGAGAACTAAAATTTAAAATGAGGCTTACATTAAGATAATTTTATTGTATAGGTTTATAAAACTTTAACACTACGAAATTGTTTAAAATATTTTAATCAAGGGGTGGGGGGATGTAGGCAATGTGAGAAAAATTCAGGTTTTTTTTAGATTTTTATGTCAAATAATTTTTTGGTCAACATAAATAAAATATTGCTTCTGTACAAACTTTATTTTTTATTTTATTTTACATGGTGACCTGAACATTTCTTTAATATCTGTCAAGGGTGTCCTGGAATGTAATAAAACCTTGTATCTTCATCCAAAAAGTTTGTTATCTAATGCTTTTATGCTCATGACAGATATTCAAGATTTTTGTATATCACCATGTTAAGAAATTTAAATTATATGTTAGAACTGAAGAAATATTTTATTTATTTTAGCCAAAAAGCTGTTGGGCTACAAAAACTGCAAAAACACTGGCCTTGTCTTGCTTTCCCTACATCTCCACCGTAAGGAAAGTGCCTGAAATTGCAATTTATATATAGATATTAGTAAGACTACCCTGCAAGAAGTTTATATATCAGAGCCAACTTAATGTATAACTTTAAGAGTTATTTCAAAAAGAGATTTAGTTAATACACTAATATTGACAGTGTTGCAATGTTTGTTATTACTTTTATCTTTGATCGGGTGATCAGATATTTGGACCCCTGGTTAGCATGTTGCAATTACAAATTTTATTGATATAGGATCAAGCTGATTATCAATCTTCTAATTGAAGAATCAATTAATAAGATGTTTGTCCAACCAACCCTAAGAATATTTTAACCTACTAAATAAAACTAAAAATTGGCATATATTAGATAGACTATAGAATATACAATGGTTTTCATTATTTATTTTATGTAGCCATTTTGTATTTTTGAGTTTCAAGCAAAATTTTGGACTTCAAATCCAGCTGGGTATGTTGATGTTTTTTCCTTCCTAGCGAGAAAATCCGGGTAAATTTTCTCTAAATTTTACTATTATAAACAAATGCATGAACGCCAAACAGATGCTAAGGCACAGACATCACTAAAAGAGGGCCCGTAATTATATTATTCGGAGGCTAAATTTGGTTTTAATACACGGATTTTGGATTAGTCAACATCAATGAGCTTACTACAAAAAAAATTATAAAAAACTTGCTGATAAATTAAGATTTCTCCAAGCTACGTCTAGATTGTATTTCTTATATTTTATTCAAATAACAAGTTAATAATGGTCTACTTTAAAAATGAAGTATAGTATAGTTGTTTTAGAAAAACCTGGTTGAATTAAAGAGAATAAAATGTAAGGTGCAAAATATAACTCAATTCTATAACGAAAGGACATATCATACAGCTAGAAAAGCTACTAAATCTATTTTAACGTATTCATACGTCAAATCACAGGATATCAGATTTTTTACTATAAATATTATTAATTCTTACAAATTGGCACTAATAAAATAGTAAATTATTATCATTATTGAACACAAACAAGTTATTTCTAAATGGTGCTGCAAATATAAATTCGCAATAAACTAAGGGTATACCTTATCGTGTCATTGTCTTAACACAATTTGTTTAAGTTATTTATACAATTGGAATAAATTTTTTATGAATATTTTTCGGTAAAGTTATCATCTCATTTCACTCTGTGCAGTGCTTGTCGGACAGAAAAATAAAAGTTTGTTGAACTTTAAAAGGGGGTGAAAAATAATACTGAAACGCCAGCCAACTTACGAAGTTAGAACAATAAGTATAGTTATTTTAACCACCTAAGTAGTTATCTTAGTCCATTTTCCTACTCCCGGAAGTGACTTTTGGCGGCTTTGGTCAACAAACAAAGGGACTGGTTGATGGCCGTGAGTGTTATTATTAATAATAATAGGGCTCACTATTATTATATGAAAGTCCAACGCACTTTTAATATGGATGCGTCAAGTGAGTTTACATTATTTAAGAAGTTAAAAACCATTATTACGATCATCTAGTTTTTACAATAATTATGATATGTTTGTTTCCATCGACAGAACCTTATTTTGAAATATATTTACGTTGTTCAAAGATTACATGGTGGAACACGTGCGTCTTCCATCATCCTCCACCTAGTTACCTGATTCTGGCACAGACACACCATCCAGCCTTAGTCCATTTGTTCATCACTTTTAAAGATATTGTCAACACTCATTTCCCGATGATGAACTTTTTCAGCCAAGTCACGAATTGATCCCGGGACCTTTTGCCCAATGGAGAGACATGATATCGACTGGGCTAAGGCATTGGATGCTTAAATGTTTAAAAGTGCATACCTAAATTTGTATTAAGATCTCTTAACATTTTAAAAATATGTATTTACTTAAAAATAATTAAAATGTTCTTAAATATGATATCACTTTTAACTTTTTTGTTGCATCACATATTATCACCCGTCTGGGCTATCTGCATTTAAATACGCTAATGGGGTGGCTTAAGAAAATTAAAATATCAAATAATAATGTTATGCAAAATTCCTTTGAAGGAGTGTGGGAAACCATATTTTCAGTTAACATAGCAGATATTCTAGCCATAACATCTCCGTCAATTGCAAACCGGACTAGATAACCTTAACATCTTAATTTTCGGGCACACCGATGAGGGTGGAAATTAAATTAAATTAATTAAACTAAACAAACTGCTTAGAATAGTTGTGACAAATATTATAAACAGTTTTTATAAATTAAAGGCGTTCTTCAGGAAACTAGATCTATTTGTACATTAAATTCTGTAACAGATAAATTTGAAATGGATTCTAAAAACTTATTTTATTTCAATAAGATATTAATAAGACCAAAAATGTTATTTGTATTTTAGATTCTCAATCTTTTCCTTGAGTTGAACCGTTTCATTTAAATCTTAAAGCCACTAATAGTAATAACAATACAAATAACTATGCGTAGTTAATTTTCATAATTTTTTTAATTGAGAGGAATACATTTTTGGAGAATTATTTAAAAAAGTATATTGACATCCAAACGGCTCACTAAAATTTTGTTAAACTTTAAGAAAATCAAGGAAAAACTGTCTTATGACAAAGTTTTAAACTGTGTAATATAATAGAGGCAAAGTTTTATGGTGGTTTTAATTTTATTTTATTTAGCCAAATAGTCCACCTAAATTTGGAAATATTATTTGTATATAATTATTGATAGTTACCTTTAATTAATATAAAAATACACCCAAGCAGTATACATCTCAAAATTAAACCTTTATAACTAGTTCATAATATTATTCTAACAAAGCTGAATGATTTAGGCGATTATTATTAAATTTGAGTTAAACACCTATGCAAAATTATTAAATGTTCTAGTTGAACACTAGCCATAATTATGTATGGATAATTTGATGACCACACAAATTTAAACTATGCAAAATAATCATATTTTTAATAGGATTCTATTAAACTTTTAGATAATTATTTTCATTTTGGTTTTATGTATCTTATTACCTGTCTGAAGCATCCAGTTATTTACACTTTTGTATAGGAATGAGGAAGATAGTAAATGAAGTGAAGCTGCATGTTCATACAGGATTCGTGGTGTAACCTTTTAGAGAAAGAACAACTCAATACACTGAAGCGTGTTTAGAAACACGAACTGTACGTCACCGTAAAACCAGATAAGGCGAGAGATGATGGTGCCGTTGTTATTTATAATCTTACATTATAATCCTAGAGAGCGGGCATTACTAGTAATATCGATATATTTCGTCTAATACCAGTACTAATCTATTTAATAATTTTGTTTTGATAATTTATCTCACATGAGTACCTACTTAGTACACCTACATAAACAAGCATTACTCATAATTTATTAATTTTTTGTTAGCAAAATAATTTGTATTGCTTCCTGCTATGTCTTTAAACTGTTAAGTTTTCCACCAAAGAACAAACTAAAGATCTTTGTGATAAAATATTTACTGTAGAGTTTATTACTTTATACATGAGTCTCAAAGAACCGTTAAAATAAACTATTAAATAAAGAGTTAAATTTTAATTATTTAAAAATTGTATTTATATTTTTCATGAAATTGTAATGATAAAACTGGCTGTGTGCACATTAATCTTAGATTAGGAGAACAAATTATTTTTAATGGGTTAATGTCGATCTGTTGATTATTAAATAACTTAGAGCGTAGTACATTTAGACCTAAGCTAGATTATTTCTGATTATAGAAAGAGCATAGCTACTTGAATACAATATATTGGTTTAAGATAACTCATTTTAAAGTATGTGTAAAAATATTACAAAATTATTATTAAATTAAAGAAACATTGTAATATGATTAGTTGGGAATTAGAAACAGCAAAATCCAGCTATAAAAATAATAGTTCCTCTAATTTAGCTCAGACTTATCATACTATCTTTTGGAATAATAGTATTGGTGAAAAGTTTAAATTGAGTTATAGATTTGTTTTAGTAAATTCCTTCTACACTTTCTACCTTTTTTATATTTTCTTAAACCTTACGTCATCACCCATAATCTATCATAAACAACTGGTCAAATCTGGACTTGGATAGTTTAAAATATAAATAAAGTACAGTCAACTCTGGTTATAATGAACCTCTACGAACTCAGATATTCTGTTCACTATGTCCGAAGTTCACTAAAACAGTTTTTTTTAAATCTGAAAGTAGTGGGTTAGTGACAAACAAAATAAGAGTTCAAATACAATCGATCTTTATTGAAATCTATTAGTTAATCTTAAAAAAAACTGTTATATGCTGTTTTTTACTGTACTATGTTTTAACTAATATTTTTTTCCAGATCCTTCTCTAGAGTCTGTGCTTTTTCCACACTTGATTCTACAATATCCATGCATTCAAAAAACTAAACTGATTATAAAAGTCTTATTCTTTGAGTTTCGAAAAAAATGGATTGGTGAAAACAATTACTAAATGGTCACGTACAGTAATTTACTGTCCTGTAACTCCTGTCGTATTAATACAACACAGAAGACTGTCTTCCTTTACTTGCCACAGACAAAGGTATTAAAACTTAAGCCAGTTCAATGAGTACAGTGACTGTTTAACATCAACCCTTCAACCTACCTACCTAAATTCCGTACTTTCAATCAAGCTTTGTGCTACCTAAACAAGAACTCGGATAGAGAATCGGTGTCATCAATATTATTGAAAGTTTCAATTTCTCTGTTAACTAAAACTGAAGTTGAGGGTTCATTATAAGCAAATTTTTTAACACACACTGAATTTTATGAGGGTTGGGATCAATGAATTAGGTTCACTGTAGCCGAATGTTCACTACAACCGAGTTCATTAAAATGAGAGTTGAGTGTATTTATAAAATAGTAAAAAAAATTCAGGGGGAAAATAAGTAAAAAATTAAGGAATTGAAGATTATCTATTGAATCCACCAAAAATAAATTCATAGGAGCATTAATTTACTTTGAAAATTTAGTATTAAGTGTAAATTAGTTCGAGAAATATCAAATAAGCTACTATTTAATAGAATATATATTATGTTTTAAAATGATTATTCTATGTAAACTTTAGTGTTATTTAATTATAAATAATTGTTCTTATTAAAAAAGAAAGATACGACATAATTGCACAAATGTCTCTTATTGTATATTATAGCTTTAAAGAAAATGTTCAAAAATAAATTCTCAGTACATTAATTTTAAGTAAATTTTACTCATAAAACAAACACCTAATGTTTATAGCACTACGTCTTACCACCCATATGGGATATACGCCTATGTACTAATTACAATAATAGTTTATGGATGAGGAAGATTGAATTTAGAGGAATTGTACCAACGTTTGTGTGGAGAGAGTGTGGAAAACAATTTAGGAAAAACCACCTTCAGTGCACCCGTCCAGGATCAAACCATGATCTCCATGTAATCTACACTCTCTATTGCTAGAATGATGCCTTATACCATTAGGCCACATAAGCGGTTTTCATATTGTTACTCACGAAACAAATCAGTATAGCCATTTTTACAATAGTTTAAATTTTTTTAAATTTAGTCATTTGTAAAATACTCTTAACAAATTTTTATAAAAAAATAACCACTATTAATGCCATATTTTGTCATATAAGACACTCACAAGATACTCACTAAGGGATGTGAAAATATTATCGATACTTTACTAATATCGGTATTTTCCTTTCGATACTAGTATTTTTTTACTCGATACATTTTTTTCCGCTAATTTTACTGATATTAGTACTCACTTGTATCGTATAGGTATCGAAGAAACAACTTTTTTGCTATCTTCACTCATTCTGGGATTAAATGTTTACTAGAGTGGAGTGTGGAGTAACAAATTACACTATTTCTCAATTTTCACTTATTTCTGTATGACAAGCAAGAAGCAACTCTAGCAGTCAATCTGTATTACCTAGCTCATCATAATTCATAGCTGTTCTTTCACCATATCTATTGGTTAAAGAACGATAAAAATAGATTGAAAAATACATTACCAATCATAATTAGCTGTTGAATAACTTTTTATCAGCTACATTTTCATAGGAATTTTGAAAGCTGGCAAAGTAACACCTTTTATAATACCCATCATACAATACTATATATCCTACCTTTCAAGTTTCAACATATCATAACCGCGAAAGACCTTTAGTATATTATAATATGGTTAAATTATTATATTTTTCAGTATGAAAATACCATTATTTTGATGCAAAAGTTGAAATTATTATTAAAATTTTTAGATAAAAAAACTTTTTCTAGGTTAAAATGTTGATACCGATACTAACTGTTATCGATACTTTTCTTTAGAGACTTGTAAGGTATCGGTATTTTTCTTCCGATACTTTTAATAAGTACAGCATCGATACTTTTCTATCGATAGCACATCCCTATACCAACTTGAAAAAAAATCGTAAGATTAATTTCTAAATTATTTTAAATTTTTTGAAACATAACTCATCAGTACGCTACCAATAAACAATAGTTTGACCCCAAGACAAATATACAATGTTATTTGTCATATTAAACCCTCCCAAGATATATATTTGGAAGCAAATAGTTAGAGAAATTTTTAAAATAGGTCAAATTTCCGAAAAGTCAGCTATCAGTAAAAAGCCTATAAACCAGTTTCTACCCCAAAAACCAGTATACTGGGTTATTTTTAACCCTGCAACATCACAATATATCCATTTGAAACAAAATTGCTAGAACAATTTTTAAAATATTTTAATTTATTGAAAAATCAGACATCAGTAAACTACCCTTGAACGAGATTTTACCATAAAAACAAATGTACATGGTTATATTGTGACATACTACATAATATCCAGATATACATTTTAAACTGAATTTTTGGAGCAATTTTGAAATATTTCTCATTTGTAAACTACTTCTTTAGTGAATTTCTACCATAAACCAGTGAAACAATCCTTTTTACCATGTCAATTAAATCCTAGATTTCCATTTTATACCAAATAATTTGAATGGTGTTTGAAAAATGTTGAATTCAATAAAAATGATTAAATACTACATTACCCTTAATTTTGGGGCCAAGGACAAAATGGAAAAATATCCAAGGGTATAGCCCGATAGTATCTAAATATTAGGCTTGAAAAACATATTTTCAATGATTTAGTATCCGTGGACAGGGACAAAGAAATGAACATTTTTTGTTCAAAATATTTGAAATTTAGTTTTAAATTTGTATTTTACCATTTGAAGAAATTCCTGTTTTCACAAAACGTATTTTATTAAAGTTTGATTGTAAATTATTGATACTACATTAACATAAACCAATATATGTTTTGAAGCAATTATAAATGATAATTTTAATACACCAAAGTAAACTGAAATATCTAATGTCTCTAATATATTCACATTTTGAACGGAAATACACATATGAATTTCGGGTCAGTAGCTTTTAACCCCAATCAACTAATCATTTGATTGGAACGTGCTGTGTATTTAAAGAGACCACTAATTTATCTTTTAAATGCTATTTTAATATTTGCACCTGCATATTTAGTAGACCAACATATAAACTGTTTTCGTTTTTGCCTTATTAAAAAAAATTATTGAGCTATATTGAGCTATAACCGTTTGATTGCATTTTTTTATCTATGTGACACGTGTAGGCAATTGTTAATTTATTGTTGTTATAGACATGCCATTCTTTTTATGAGATAATTTCATGGGAATGAAACGTTTCAGGTCCATAAGACACACTTAAACATTGTATGTAAGATCGTTCTCAAAGTATGGGGATTAGGAAGGCTCACTGAATCTCAAAAATAATTTAGGACTGGTATTATAAACAATGGTGGGCACAGGGGCTAAGGCATCACCCTCCTAAATACTGGTTTTATAGTAACGGGATGGTCGGGGTATGAATCCCAGCTGACTGAACTGAGTTTATTTTTTTCCTAAATTACGTCTCACTTTTCCTCCTCGCCAATGCGAGTGTATTTCCTATTAATTATATTTTACATATTCATACTCTATTAGTGTAGTTGTAATGTTTATAAGCCATAAAAATGGTAAAGTGCGATAGAAATAAAATGAGAAAGATAAAAAAAAACGCGTGTACATTTAATTGTGCATGAACGGTGAATGAAGCTTGGAAGATCGAAATGTTGTATAGGTTACTGTAATAGCTAAATTAATCATCGTATTTGTAGATTTGAAAAATAATACGTGAAACAGGAACCTAACCCAGCACCCTTGACCTAGTGTTGCAATCCACAAGTACTCATCAGTCCGGGTATCATCCCATTCTTCACACATCGTTTAAGGTAGTCTTTAAATTACGTGTGGAACCATCGACTACTATAAGCTATCATCGATAGAACAGCCACCAACAATTCGTTGTTGTTTTTTACCAGCACGTCTTACTACCCGCTCGAGGTATGTTGCCTTTAGTATGATGACAATAATTATTGTACTGTATTTGAGAACAAATAATAATTCACAGATATTATACTTGATGTTGACACAACATTTACCTATTTATCATTTCGATCTCCTTAGCCTCGCTATGCAAGTACAATTTCCCAATGTTATTCACTCTCCTGTACAATAATTTAATGTAATTGTACAAAAGTCAGCATGTAGATGAACTAGGAGACCTATGGTATTAGTATAGCAAACAGTATCCGCTGATTCCACAAGTTTATTACAGATTCTGCCTTCAACTATCAGGGAAGAATGACCCTAAGTTTGGGACAGATCTTGGTTAACTCAATGGTAGAGCCTTAGTACGTTTAGCAAAGGGTCTTGTATTTGATTCTCGTGCTCATGTGTAGTTTTTATAATCTATTAACATTAACTTTACTAGCTGTAGTCTCGCTGTAAACTATTATTTTTAAGTGCATTTATCATTTTAAGCGATAATACGTAAATGTAAGTGTGCACATCTAACTGGAAAAATGCATTATTATTCTTCCAAAAAATATCGTCAAACAATTGGAACAGTGAATGGTCGATATAGCGCTATGTTACTCTGAGCTAGATGATGTTTTGGGACGAAACTATGTTAATATAGAAGGTGTGGTAATTAATTAACAAACGCACCATATCACGTCAAGGTGGTCACGATTACACAAGGCCAAACATAAATTTCCCTTGGGTGCCTTCTCTTTGAATGCAACTACTTGGCAAGTGTTGCTAATGTTCGAGAGCTTTACTCGGAACATCTGTCAACCAACGGTCGAAAACAGAATATGTCTCAGTTAGAGAATATGACATTTTCAATCACGCAATAAAATATGATTATGATGGATTCATAAATTGTTGATTTACTTATGCTATTTTCTCATCTATTCGAGAATTTTGATAAGTAAACAAACGAGTGTATATCAAATGGCGATGTATGTTGTGTGCATTAATCGCACACAATGTTATCAAAAATAATATTAAGCGACTTATCGGTAGTTAAAATCTAAAGGCTAAGGATGAGAATATAATGTTCTAGGAAAAGCTACTGCATTATTTTAGCAAAAATATGGGTTCACCAAAATGAAAATCACATGTGTAGAAGCACTCCCTAGTTTACACAATAAACAGCCGGGATTTGAGGGCCAACAAATTCAAGTCTACCGCCTAGAATCCTTGACAACATTTGCGGCTGTTTGCTTTAGTTTTAATTGTAAATCTTGGCATTAATATTAGACGTAATTTTTTAGATGAAAACAACAAAAACATACGTGATAATTAATGTATTATATTTGACACTTTAAATAGTTACCCGCACCGGTGGTCACGTTATTCAAGGTGTTAGGCTCGAAACATAGAAATATACTGAATCGCTGATTACGGGAAATTCGAGGCCTTGGTTTTTGCCTGATACGCCAAGGATGGTTTTCTCCATGTGATTTTCCTTTGTCCTATTAAAGATAATGCAGATACACTTCTTACAAACAAAATTCATGATCCTTATCTTAAATATTAAGCCGTTTGTGGCCATGGTCATAATAATTAAAATAATTGGTAAAACTACCACCACAATAGTGTTTATCTTGATCTAAATATAATTCTATAATAACTGTATTTTAATTATTATTATAGCGCTTTAAATAGTTTAACAACTATCAGGTATATAAACCATACTTAAATCCTTTTTTTAATAATTGAGTGATTATTAAAAAAAATATAGTTAGTTGAATTTAATTTAGTTTATGGAAAGTAACCATCTAAAAAAATTAGATTAATATAAACTTTAAGATGTTTGTAGTTAATTTGCTTTTCCACTAACACGGAAGATCCGAATTTGTATTCCCATGCGACCTTACCACAATGGGAAGAGCAAACACATGTTTCCTTTTTGGAGTGAGGCAACATTTAAACTTAGTACGTCTGAGAGATTTGTATCTTCGTCGTAATGTTGAATCTCTTCACTAGCGACTCTATAGCTCTCTCTATTCATGCCATTGGTGAGACATTTACCGTAGTTAATAAATTAATTTTTGACAAAATTTATGTCAAATCTTATTTTTTTTTTAAATTACTAGTTTATTTGTAAAGTTTTGGATACTAAACTATTTGAAAATATTATTTTTTCCTATATTTCAAGCCATATTTTAAGATCCTTTAAACTATATGTATTATTATTATTATTATTGTTATTATTGGTGATGTCGTGTTAGGATCAGTGTTTGTGGTAATAGTGGTAATAGTGGCTAATTAGCGCTGGTGGTATTGGCGAGTATAGTGGCGATGAAAATGGTGATGTTAGTAACAATTGTAGTAATGATGGTGACAATTATTCTAGTTATAATGATGTTGTAGGTGATTATATTTTTATAAACGCTAATTTTATAGTTTTAATTATATTGAAAATGTTGAATTCCACAAGATGGTGTCTCGAAAATAGTAAACAAAATATGTCCAATCATAATGGACACCTTTATAATACCCCAATTTTCTTACGAATAGACATAACTAACAGATTGAAAAAGCCAATTTATCTCCTTTCATGTATCCATATGTCAAGTCATCTGCAGTTGTCAATTTTGATAGATACTATAAATTCCTAATAAATGACCATAATAAAGTAAAATATTATGAATATTAATAGCAAAAAATTTTAATTTTAAAAAAGGTGCTCCAAAAAATTTCATTCATTGGGAAACTCAAGATACAGTTTATAAGTTTTGCCAAAATCAATTTAATAGCTAAAAATATTAAGATAATTGGTGGGATACAGACATACAATTTACAGTGTCGTTTTGATCTGTACTGTTTCCTAATACATATAATACATTGGTTTGTAAAAATCAAAAGAAGTAATAATAAAAATATTCCATAGGTCATATTTGAACTATTTCTTAACGTAAGATGAACTAACTTTAAATCACATCAAATAATGAATTATGAAAAACGCCGGACATTAGAACGTATAGGCAATTAGCCATACGTGGGTGAAGTTAAGTTAGTATGTAGTGATCTAAAAGGCTGGTCATACACTATTTATATTCACCTTAAAATGATAACATTATTGCCAGATCTTTTTTACTTTCTCTCTATCTTACAGGTAGAGAAAGTATGGTGATCGTCAAAAAAATCGAACTCGAGATTTTGATGAATTTTGACGTTTCATGACTTCCTGAATCCGAAAAAGTGGTTTTTGAATGTCTGTCTGTCTGTCTGTCTGTCTGTCTGTCTGTCTGTACCTCCAACTAGAGCCTAAACTATTTTACCGATTGAGCTGAAACTTGATATCTAGGGTTTTCATAGGGTTGCCCCGAGGGGTTTTTGGAATTGGATATCTACCCCTAAAATTAAGGGTAGTTTACTGAAGGGAAAAAAGAGAAAAAGTCGATTTTCTCAAAATCGGCTCTAACGATTTTGATTAAATTTCATTTATGAACATTAATAAATATTCCAAACAAAATGGCTACTCTCAATATTTCGGCAAAATGGCTTTAAGGGCTCCGGTCTGATGCGTAAATTAACATTTTTTATAATAGCTCCGAAACTATTTGAGATATGAAATTACTTAGCATTACAAATATGTATATATATTTATAATACAAATATTTTATTCGAAACATATTTTTATAAAATCAATAATTTTCAATCTATACGCAATTATATATATATTTTTAGCTTTTTGGACATTAAAGCTTAAGTATTGCGATCGTAAAAAAAACTAACCTGAAATGTTGATGGATTTCGACGTCTCATGACCCCCCGAACCCTAAAAAATAGTCTTTGCAATGCCGTCTGTCTGTGTGTCTATTAAAACTTAAAATTAAGGGTAGTTTACTGAAGGGCAAAAAGAGAAAAAGTCGATTTTCTCAAAATCGGCTCTAACGATTTTGATTAAATTTCATTTATGAACATTAATAAATATTCCAAACAAAATGGCTACTCTCAATATTTCGGCAAAATGGCTTTAAGGGCTCCGGTCTGATGCGTAAATTAACATTTTTTATAATAGCTCCGAAACTATTTGAGATATGAAATTACTTAGCATTACAAATATGTATATATATTTATAATACAAATATTTTATTCGAAACATATTTTTATAAAATCAATAATTTTCAATCTATACGCAATTATATATATATTTTTAGCTTTTTGGACATTAAAGCTTAAGTATTGCGATCGTAAAAAAAACTAACCTGAAATGTTGATGGATGTCGACGTCTCATGACCCCCCGAACCCTAAAAAATAGTCTTTGCAATGCCGTCTGTCTGTGTGTCTATTAAAACTTAAAATTAAGGGTAGTTTACTGAAGGGCAAAAAGAGAAAAAGTCGATTTTCTCAAAATCGGCTCTAACGATTTTGATTAAATTTCATTTATGAACATTAATAAATATTCCAAACAAAATGGCTACTCTCAATATTTCGGCAAAATGGCTTTAAGGGCTCCGGTCTGATGCGTAAATTAACATTTTTTATAATAGCTCCGAAACTATTTGAGATATGAAATTACTTAGCATTACAAATATGTATATATATTTATAATACAGATATTTTATCCGAAACATATTTTTATAAAATCAATAACTTTCAATCTATACGCAATTATATGAATTTTTTTAACTTTTTGGACATTAAAGTTTAAGTATTGCGACCGTAAAAAAAAACTAACCTGAAATGTTGATGGATGTCGACGTCTCATGACCCCCCGAACCCTAAAAAATAGTCTTTGCAATGCCGTCTGTCTGTGTGTCTATAAAAACTTAAAATTAAGGGTAGTTTACTGAAGGGCGAAAAGAGAAAAATTTGGTTTTCTCAAAATCTGCTCAAACGATTTTGATTAAAATTCGTATCTAGGCGTTGATTAAGATTATAAATAAACTGGCTATTTTCATTTTCCTATGAAAATGATTTTTAGGGTACTTTACAGAAGCGTTAATTTCCGTATCTCCACAACTATTGGAGAAACTAAACAACTTATCATTGCAAAATTGTAGGACTATTAGAAATAAAAAACTTTTATTTGACATATATTTTTATAAAAGCAGCAGTTTCTGAGATATTTGCAAATATATTAATACAATTTTGTGAGCTTTAGTTGTAAACATATACTACTTAAGTCTTAACGCAATAATTCTCCAATGCCATAGAGTAATTAAATATAAGTATCTAAAAAAGTATGTTATTTTTCCTTAAATCTCTTAGGAGAAATGTTTGCATAGCAATGATCTATCTCCATTTTAGACTCAATAGTCAATATTTACATTTTTTATTGGTCAAAATGTATAAATGAATAATTAAATATCAATGCGATGACTTGAAGATCTGCAACACCTTATAAAATGTTAAAATTTTAACCAGAAATCGAAATTTTAATACGAAGTGTTGACCCTTGTGGAAGACATTAAACTGTTTGAAATGCTCTTAGGTGGACAAAGATGCGCCTCTTTTCTCATTGATTATATAGCATTGTATATTATTTTATGCGTGCTCTTATGTGGAGTGGTGATGAGACAATGTACATTATTCCGTTCAGAAATCTTACGAGTTTATAGAAAGAGAGAGAAAGTCTGTGCGGTGCGCCGTACCATTTATTTCCTTTTACATACTTATAAAATGTATATTCCGGTTTTAAAAAGATTTAGGAAAACCAGCTCATGATTTCAATGTATGGTTGAATTCGACACGCTCGTTATTTATATATATATATATATATATATATATATATATACATGTCTCTGGTTTAAGTTCAGTGCAAATAGGAGCAAGGAATTCCGTTATTAGGGTAAAATGGAAAAGGGCCTAGAGTTAAGGTCAATATGGTTTCATATTTTATAGCAATTAAAACCTTTTAAAAAAGATGCTGTAGTAGATAGTTTAATTTTCCATACTATTTATCATGATTAGCGCTAGGATTTTTATAGTTTTGCATAGTTTTTTTTTAGAAAACCTAGAATGTTGTTCAAGTGTATACAAATGTGTTTCGTAAGAATCTAAGCTTATTTAGATACCTTTGTTAGGGAATATTTTAACGTATTTCCGTTATTTTACGCGATATAGCATATTTTCAGGTTTTTCAGTAATTTAAGGGATTATTTTGTTATTTTTGAGTCATTATTTAGCATAATTTGGTATCCTCACTATAAATGATATTTTTGTATGATATTTCCTGTAAGCAAGAATCAAGACTGAGAAATAAAACGGAGTGGATCGATAGTGTTTAGAATATTTATGTACACGCATCGTAGCAAATGGTGGTACCACCACGGTGGTAATAACACTCCCACCCCTCCCCTGTGTTCTTTTAACGGCACACCTTTTGTCTAAAGACTTTTAGTTTGGCATAGAAACTATTAAAATTTAAATTGAATTTTAAGAGGTTTTTTCTCTTATAGGACATGTTTTTGGACAATACATTTTTAGTTTGCCATAAAAACGGTGAACAAAATTAGGTACCTTTTTTTTGTTATTCTTTATTTTGGTTTTAAAGGTAAAGTTAGTAAAATTGGTTAGCAAGATATATAATTTATTTTGAAACAAAAAGTCAAACAATTAATATAAATACTTTTGATTATTCTTGTTTTGTTTTATGCACCTATTCTTTGCTTGATTAATTTTGCAAGGGAAAAAAATTAATGCAAATTTTTATTGGTAATCTTTTAGTTTTAAAGGGTAAAATTTAGTTTTTTCAATCATAAATGTATTTTTTTTAAATAATTTTCCAGCAATTTTTAGGGAATAGCAATCCTAGCCCTAATCATGAGCGTAGTTAAATACAATGATAAATGTTTTAAAGCAAATAAATAATCCCAGTCATATTCTGCGTAAATATTACACAACTGCTTAGTTTATTAGTGAGAAAATTAAAACAAATGTTCTATTAGAGCAATATTTTATTTGTTTTGACGAAAATATATTTTTATAATCACTAAAAAAATACTTATATAACCTTCCAGTCCCCATACCCTCCTTGACAGTCGTTTTTAACTTCAATGTGTTAATTTTAGTAGTTCTTAATATAGCATGTGTTTATTTATAACCAAATCATGAAAATATAATACTCTAGGTTGATTAAAATAGTATTATCTATATAAATCTCAAAAGATAATGTTCATTCAAAATACGTCAAGGATCAAGATTTCAACGATTATTTGGTCACTGTAAGATCATATTATTTTAAAAGCTAGGTTGATGTATAATCCTTTACAAAATAAAATCATAAAAGTAAATGCTAAAATGGAGATCATCTGATTAAGCACACTTTTAAGGGTTCCATCTACTGGAAGATAAATATCCTCACACTGCAGTATGTATTAAATGGATGGTAGTTTTAAGGTTTTAAAACCACTAAAACGAACATTATCTATCTTAAAATGTTATGTTGTTGCCTAGCCCTTTTAAAATGAACTTAATTTATTTGGGAAAGACTAAATTTATTTTTCTAGCCATTAACTTTATTTTAAAAAGCATAACATTTGGCATTCAAAATTATTGAAAAGTCACTAATTTTACAATTTTAATGATTTTCTTGAATAATAAAATTAAAATATCGGTATTTTAATAAAACAGGACACACGTTAGTTGCTACGTAGTCTAAGGTACTACTCTCGTACAAGACTAGATTGCTGAAGACAGGGAGATCGAACTTCAATCCCGGTTGGGAGTACTGAAAGTACATTTTACTAAATATCTTTCCACTCTTCCTCTACGCAAATAAGGGTATATATATTCTAATTTCAACCTTCCCGATCCTTAACACATTAACGTATTTAGTACATAGACGTATAACCCGAATGGTTAGTAAAACGTGGTGCTAAAAAAAAAACTACCATAGGGAACTTTCAACTTCATATTGGCATGAACATTGTTTAAAAGTGGCAAACCTTTTCCTAATTTTTTGTTTAGTGTTTAAAACGCGTTTTACCACGCTGGTAGATAGCCCCCCTGTTGATTACTCGTCAGTGTTAGTTAGTTCGCAGCACGTGCAAATGATTTCATCGTGGAGCAATTCGTGAACTGTTTATTACAGGAAGTAAATTTGCATCAACAGCGGGGAGGTGTGCGTGACATGCCAATAACATTTTTTAGATTGAGAATAAACCAAATACATGTTTGATAATCAGTACATTTTACTTTCTACGTGGAACCAATAAACCGATGCTTTTTCTCATATTTTAACCAAAAAAATTGATCGATGGTTAGAAATTCACATTTGAGAAACCCTTTTGGTGGCCGCATGGTCTAAGCAATGGTCGGCAGCCTATCACCCATGGGCTGGATACGACCCACTGACTGATTTTATCTGGAGCACAAAATATTTAACAAACAAACAAACTGTTTTTAAACAAACTCATAACTTATTACAATACTAGCATTTTCCCAAGGATTCTACAACGGAGAAACATTAAAAAAAAGTTATTATTTTGAATGCTTATCGTTTACACTAATCAGAAAAAAATGTAAATTCTACAAAATTCGATCAAGCATACGAAACTTCGAGTTTTATTATACATATAGATTTACTAACTAAGAAATAAAAATTGAGTAAATTGAAAAAAAAGCATTCTATATTAAGAGTGCCTTATCAAACCAAATAAGATTGTGATGTTTATTAATACCAATAACCAAAACTAAATAAACATAATATATACGCAGAACCTTAAACTAACTTAAAAAAAACCTAATTTAAGACCCAAATTCAAGACCGCTAACATTTGGTCTACTCCCGTAATGTATTGTTGCAGCGAATACTAAATAAATAGTTTAAATTTACTATCACATCAAAAAACTAAATAAAAATAATAAAACTCAAAACCACAAATTAACTGGAAACCCCCAAATATAACAGGCTTGTGCAAGCACGCTGAAAATGGCTATATTGAGTGGAATATTTTTTGCAATGAGAATTAAAATAAGCTGTTTTAACTTGTTACTAAGGGAATCAAACTGCAAATATGCAAAATAAGCAAAAACCATAAAATGGCTGGAAAACACCTGAGTTTAACATGTAAGAAGTCTAACAGTGTATATCTTATGTGAATACATTTTTCCATTAGCAACAAAAGAAAAAATTTGATTTAATATCAAAGATACAAAACTAAATAAACGTAATTTTCAGCAAAAACCATAAAATAAATGGCTAATATCTAGATTTTAGAAGAAATTCAAACACATTAAAAATTGTTATTTTACAAGGAATCTATTATTGCAATCAACATCAAAATAAACAATTTAATATTTCTATCAAATAAACCAAATTAATAAATCTAGTTTACACGCAAAACAATAAACTAACTGAAAATAAACCTAAATTTAAGACGCAAATGCAAGCACACCAAAAGTGGCTCTCTTACGTGGAATCAATGTTGCAATGAACATTAAATGACGGCTTTGCTTCCCTTTCGAAGGAAGTTGTGCTCCAGATTGTTGTCGCTTAAGAATAATCCGTCAAGCCCTGCTGGGCGTGAACCCACGAACATCGGGTCCTGAGGCTAGCCCCATACCTCGGTCCCACCAAGGTTGATGAATAGTTTGAAGAACTTTGTGATGTGAGCTTCCTAATGCGGGTAGCACAGATAGTGAGTGAATTATAAATTTTGGCTCTTTATTATATATTTGTGGTTTTAAAAATATACTTTCTGAACTTACTGATTTTATCAAAATACGGCTTACAAATTCAAAAACCATAATAAACACAGCAGCAGTTAGATCATCACTGAAAAAGCGTGAGCGTGGAGTAGAATATGTTACAGTAAACACGATTATGTAATGGTTACAAAATTAGTATTGCCAAACTATTTTCTACAAAGTATATTGAACTCGCCCATTAGTATTTTTGCTTTCCACGAATTCATAAGGCACTACCCACATAATTTCAGTAGAAAAATATTAAATTTCTTACTAACAAAATTCACGCCAACAAAATATTTGTAGTTAGTAACACATTTTGGTAGTTTTTAATAAATAATTTTTTTCAATACGTTCTTCAGTGCGACACGTCAATTGACAACAGTAACAGATGCTCATTCAAAGAGTCTTAGAGGAAAAAATACCATTTAAATAACTCATTACTGTATTTTTCTAGATAAAAATAGCTTTGATAACGGAAAATAAAAATAATAATAATTAATACTGTTACAAGGTACAAAATCTCACCCAAGGGAGAATACATTGTTTCCTAATATCTGTTTAAAATACAATAATTGTTATTATACTATAATATATTAGTTAAAACGTTGTAAAAGTTAAATCACGTAGATCATTAATTTGATACAAGTAGTGTAAATAAAATAACTTTAATATGTTTACAATAATAATCAGGATATGTAATGTATTTTATAGGAAAGAGAGGGAATTATTAAAAAGGGCAGCTATTTATTTATTAATTTTAAGTCCAGTGACGTCATTAAAAAAACAGTACATAAAATAAATGATAAAAGAATGGTGGGCTGGCTCATATTTAAAAGGAATACAATAATTTGGGTTCAAAACCAACATTTACATTTAACAACAACAAAAATTACTATCTTGGGGTAAAACTTAAAATAATAATAATAATAATAACAATAACAATAATAATAATGATAATAATAATGCATAAAATCGAACACGTGACTCTCTTAGGATCTCTGGCTCATGCTGGAAAAAAATATACCTTTACTGTACTTAGTCAAAAATGGACTCACCTTGCGTACAACAATACCGGCCTCCAACGTCAGCATCCCTGGGAACTGCTTGCCTTTGAGACATAGCTAAATATGTGCTTTTTTGATAGCAATAGTAACAAGGTGGATAACACTGAATGATGGTGATAATAATATAAATACAATCATAAGAATATAGAGTCTGCATAGTGAGGTTGAAGCTGTGTAGAGATTAGGACTTAAAAACAAAAATTGTTGATATCACCTCAAAAGATATTCTGGGAGGTCATCGTCGAAGTTGGGAGTTTTTACAAAATCTAAAAGTCCAAGAATTGTCATTGCAAAGGTATACCATTGGTCTAAGGTTGTCGTCACGTCTCTGGTCATTTTGATGAACACTTGAAAGATTATTTTAAAAAAAACTGTTAAAATTTCAATTTTTGTTGCACTGAAAATAATGTGTGTCATCTTCTCTTTATCTCCAAGACGCCAGTCCCGCTTCTTTCTTACAATTTCCGCCTTTTGGAATTTCTCGTAGAAGCCCCAAAAATATTACGGATTAAAGTTCTTAATTTGAAATATATGTCTATAAATATGTGAAATTAAAGAAGAAACCAGGAATATCTGGGTGGAAAGAAATAGTTACTAAGAAGCTTGATGGATGAATAATCTGATATCTGACAGTTTGACATATGATCATTGTTTGTCAATTTCTTCTTTTAAAAATTAAAATTTACGAGATTGGATGACGTATCTGTGTCGTCACATCTCCCGTTTTCCTCCTCTGCTACAGTCCATTTAATTCTTCCTCGAGTCGCATCAGCCATTATGATTATTGTAGAATCTCTTAGAAGACGTAGGACATAAAATTACACCTGATCAGTATTGTTTTAAAACGTGGACCGAATATTTGGACAAAAACCCGGTAAATAAATATATTTCTTGTTCTGATAAAAGTATTGTTATTATTATCATCTGGCGTTTCCTTCGACGCAATGCAATATCCGTTGAAACAATAAGTTTAAATATGAATATAACGAGGATTAATTAAATGTAGTATGATATCTGGCCACATGGCGTGCTAGTCGCGTAAAATTTATAAACACTTAAGAATAAATTAAAACTAAATAAAAATATAAATCGACAGAATTAAAATTGTTACAAGACTAACTAATTTGAGGAGGCTGCATTCAAGAATACCTTGGATTATAAAAAAAAAAAATTGTTCTATGAGAAATAACATTGGTAAATTTAGCAGAGAAGGGTGGTTTTGAGTCAAAGATACCCTTTAAAAATTTAACTGTACAGAAACCAAACGAAGATAGCTTAAGGAAAACTAGCGGTACGTTGACTGTACAATGGGAACATACTCGGTGAAAAAAGAAAATTAAAATCATTTCAAAAGGGTGGCAAAAGCCTAACGTTACTGAAGATGTAAATTACTATTCTCCTTTTAGAAACACCCAAAGGGGTGCCAGGAGGGATAACCTAAGCCCATCATCAACGAGCCGCCTCTCACATCTCATAGCACGCAACTATAATAATTTTTATTTTATATGTTTTCCTGGCAGTCTAGGACTAAACGGAACCTCGAACTTTCTAGATTTGTACTATAGAGACAACTGTATATAATGTTCAAAATATAATTAAGCTCTGAGCTTACTTGTTGATATGGTGGATGAACATTAATCATTAAATCTCTATACCTATTTAAGAGTTTGGTTTTTTTATTGGTGTTCATATATTTTATACTCTACTAATTGAAATGCCCAAGAGAGCTTTTTTTAATTTAATGGTTGTACGTGGAAGCTAACTTTAAAGTTAGTCCCTGCAGGACATGCAGCGTTAACGGAAGAATCTGTAGCCGTGTTCAGGATACTTACTGGTAAACCCAATGGGAATAGACCATTGGGAATACCTAGTCGCAGATGGGAGGATAACGTTAGAATGGACCTGAAAGCGATAGGGTATACTAAGGTGGACTGGATAGAACAAGCTCAAGATATGGAGAATGTGGCGTACTTTTGTAAGTGATGTAATGAACGTTCACGTTTTTAATGACATGGACTGAGTAAGTAGGAATATGTAGTGTACATATTTTTATTTTTATCCTAGATTCAATATTCTTATCTTTAAATAATTTTAAAATAATAATGATTTTAAATGATAAATATATGTTTGGTATAACTCTTGGGAAGCATTATCTAAAGTAATTGCTTAATGTTTTAAATATATAGATTCCCAATAAATTTTGAATGCTCCTTTTTTGTGCTGGAAAGCTGATTTTTGATTTTGTTTCCTTGAGTTCACTCTAGAGTATGTCTTGATAAAGGAGGAAACCTTCCACCTCTTCTAGTTCCCAACACCCCATGGTGATGAGAGTGAAGACAAATTGATATCCAACGCCTTTCAGCTTTAAAGCTCATGAGTCACAAGCTTTGCATATTGATTTTTTGAGAAGTGTTTCTAGCTGCGGATGACACTTTACGGAGAGATACATTAAGACTTCCTTGTTTTTTCCCCATGAATAATGAAATTCTATTCTTACAATGGGAGAAATAGCCTGAAAGGCTTTTGAAGTTTTTGCTGAAATGAAGTATTTTTAAAAGTGACTGAATCTTAATACATGGTTAAATTTATTCAATATAACTAAAATATTCTGCTATTTTGAGTTAGGGTAAGAACCTTATGATGGGGTGTAATGAAAGTTGAGTTAAGGGCAGTCTATTTGCATTTTTTTTATATCGAAACATTTTTTCATCAAAATAAATCAAATATTTTTTCAGTAGATTCATAGAATCTAATTTTCTTCATATGGTGATACCAACAGTTCCTGAACATCTGTCAAGTTTGCCTAAGAATTGAAATGTAACTTTGTTTCTTCATCTAAAAAGTTTCTCATCTAATACTGCTATGCTCATGACCAATATTCAACAACTGTAGATATCATCATTTGAAGAAAATTAAACAATATGTTTCTACTTAAACTTTTTTTTTTTTGCAAAAGAAAATGTTTCGCTATAAAAACTGAAAGAACAGTGACCTTAATTCGACCTCCCTCGTAAATAAATGTTGTTTTATTAAGGTTCATGCCAAAATAAAGGTGTTTGATATTTCATGTTCTTATTAGACTGAAAACTTTTTATTATAAGTTTTATATTTGAAATTAATTATAATTTTCAATTTCAGTTTCCTTTATTATAGTCTTGGCCAACAGTTGTAAGACCTATAACAGGCAAGCACTGAACGGTATATAAGTACCTTACAAATACATATATTTACACGAAAAAATAAGAAAAACAATAATAGCTCAATAATTATATATACCGCTGAATAGTTACAGAAAAAATAGTAGTTAATAATGATAAGAATAACAAATAACTAAAGAGTAGTTAAAAGCAGTAACAATATGAAAATAAATGGTACGGCGCACCGCACAGACTTTCTCTCTCTTTCTATAAATTCGTATGATTTCTGAACGGAATAATGTACATTGTATCATCACCACTCCACATAAGAACACGCATAAAATAATATACAATGATATAGAATCAATGAGAAAAGAGGCGCATCTTTGTCCACCTAAGAGCATTTCAAACAGTTTAATGTCTTCCACAAGGGTCAA
>CABFWB010001317.1:125742-142237 GCA_902151455.1 Timema bartmani | reverse complement strand
ATATAATTGCGTATATATTGAAAGTTATTGATTTTATAAAAATATGTTAGGGATAAAATATCTGTATTGTAAATATATATACATATTTGTAATGCTAAGTAATTTCATATCTTAAATATTTTCGACAGCTATTATAAAAAATGTTAATTTACGCTTCAAACCGGAGCCCTTAAAGCAATTTTGCAGAAATATTGAGAGTAGCCATTTTGTTTTGAATATTTATTAATGTTCATAAATGAAATTTAATCAAAATCGTTAGAGCCGATTTTGAGAAAATCGACTTTTTCTCTTTTTTCCCTTCAGTAAACTACCCTTAATTTTAGGGGTAGATATCCAAAATATTTGATAATTTTACATCATCAGCAAAGAGTAAATAACTAGGTGAGTTCAAATATTTACCAATTCATCAATAACATTAAAGAGAAGAGGATCTAAATTAGAACCCTGTGGTGTGTCACATGGGCTAAAAATATATTTGAGGTGTGCGAATCACTTTTAATAGTGAATGACCTTTCATACAAATAACTGCTAAACCAACTTACACATGAGTGAAAAAGGCAAATATTACCAAGTTTAGAGAGAATAATACTATGCTGACATAAGTCAAGTGCCTTACTTTGGTCAAAATAAATAGAATCAATCTGACCTTGGGCAGAGACTTGAGGGGCAACATGCCCAAAAAATTCTACTAAATTAGTGATAGTAGATTTATTTTTATAAAGCCTTGTTGACTATCTGAAAGTTTATTTTTAAGGTGGTGGAAAGTGTGCTCATGTATTATTTTCTCGAGAACTTCAGAGAAAGTGTTTAAGAGAGAGATTGGTCTATAATTACAAACATTTGTTTTTACCCCTTTTTTAAAAATAAGTATGACAACAGATTGTTTCCATGTAGGAAGAAATGTTACATTTGGCAGTCTAATGTTAACGATATAGGCTAACATAAGGCTGAAAATGCTGGCACAGCCTTTAACAATAAAATTTGGAATTCCATCTGTCCCGGCGCATTTAGAAGAACTCGATTTTTTTATAGCATTAGCAACATCCAAGTGTATAATGTGGCATGGATACAAGGGCGCGGTAGTTTAAATAACGGGGCAGGGTAAGACAGGAAAGTCTGAATTATAAACGGAATGAAAAAAGGTCCCAAACTCATTATCAATTAATAAAGAATTCGCTATAATCTTGCCATTAATTTCTAGGTTAGACGGGGAAACTTTATTCACACGATTAATTTTAACAAATTTCCAAAATTCCTTGGGTTTACATTTAATATTATTTTCTAATAGGCTCATACAATTGGCTCTGTCTATAATCAAAGTAGTTTTAACTAATTTACGAACTTGATAAAAATGTTAATAGAATAAACTATTATTTGTTTCTTTATACTTTTGGAAAAAATTGGTTTTTTTTCCCAAAGTAATATTTAAGAGTAGAAGAAAACCATTTCGGACATTTGCATGACCTAAGAATAGCAATTTGAGGAATATGCATTTTGATTTTCCTTTAGACTAAATTGGTAAAATTATCTACGACCAAATTAACATCCGTAGTAGAATAAACACAATACCAATCAGCAGTGGCCAGGTCATTGTAAAGATTTAGGTAATCACCACGTGCATAATCAATATATGTGGTGGGAGTGTCATTAGTTTTAGTAGCAATAGGTACATCAAGTTAAATTAATAAGGGCGGATGAGCTAAATCAATATTCACTAGTGATTGAGAGCTATGAGCTACTAAGGGGTGGTGAAAATTAGCAAAAATAAGATCAAGGAGGTTAGTGTCATTATCAGCTTCATTAAGTTGTTATAATCCTAATATTTTAATGATAATAATGATAATAGTGCTAAGAATCTCCTATTTAAGACGTTTCAAACGAAATATTGCAGTTGTGGGATCGAAGAATATGTTTCGAAATGAATATGAAACAAGTATTTCCAAATTAAATGTTTACATTTTAACAAACTTACTCCATAACCTTTTGAGATAATTATGTATTTGAATATTTCCCTTCAAGTAGACGGCGTCTTTTATTGTTTGATATTTTGTTGTTATTAAAATATCCAACGTAACAATAAGTAATCATACTACAAAATGAGTATTTTATTATTAATTTCATATATTTGATGTGTTTTACCTTCAACTGTTTCTCATAGTGTAAGCCACCACACCTCCTATACACAGTCCTTTGAAGCATAACGTGTATATCCACAATAAAGGTAAGTAACGGTTTTGTAAATGTGTTTATACCATCATAATAGAATCTAGAGCTAAAAAATTAAGTAATTAAAAGCTTAATAGGATTAAAATATACGTTATAAATGTGGCTGGTATGGGATTCAGTAAACCATCTGTCTCTGGGTTTAGTTCACAGTACTAATAAAAACATTATAATTGGAAAAATCGAACATTACTCTTTCATAGGGATGGATCAATAGACGGGAGAGGCCTACTTGGTAATGTATTTGTTCCAGTGTTGTTAATTTGTACGTCGTGCCATTATATACTAAATTTAATTGAGTTATTTAAATTAATCATCTAGGCCTAACTAGGAAAGTTGGTTTCGGTGGGGTGAGATTAACGCAAAAGCCCTACAAAATCCATAGCTCTTTCTAACTAATACCTCATTTCTCTTTATTTAAAATATCAAGTATCACAGTCATACATTTACAGCTCTCGTTAATCAAATAATTTATAGAGGCTACTATGACAAAATTCACGTAATAAGAAAAGTTGAATTTTATATAACTATCTCTAAATCTAAAGAGTTGCACAAACATCACAAAAGTCTGATCTCTGGCTTGAATTTACGACAAACTTAATAATTTGGATAAACAACAAAGTCAGCTTAGGCTATTTTTCATATGGGTATGATGACTATTCTAATCTTTGACCCACATAAACATTTTTTAAGATCTAATTATATATTCCCTTTGTCGCGGGCAGTTGTTATTCAAGAGTCTACGTCCAAGTTAAATAGCGCTGCACACTTCAAGGAAAATTCTCATGAAAATGTTTGACGTTCTGTTTATAAATTGTTGCGATTAAAAAGCGTTAAAGCAAAGTATTTGATGTCGTGCGCATTCCAAAGCGATAACAATGACTAGCGAAAGTAAGGGGTTTGTTTACTTGGAATAAATTAATCGAGCAATTTAAATTTCAATTTAAAGAGAGTATTTATTGTATATATTTTGGGATCTTGTTATCTAGCTCGCATATTTAAGAGCTTTCATCATAGCAGGCCCAACTCATTTCCCAGCTCGCGTCTGTGTGTGTGTGTGTGTGTGTGTGTGTGTGCGCGCGTGCGCGCGCGTGGTACAGGAGTAAAAGGGAAAATAAATGAGTGCAGTGCAGTGAATGATTACTCCTCGAAATTTTCCATGGCGACAATGGTGGACAAAGCAACAAAGTTTCTTGTTAATAACTACAGTTTGTCCCTATTGTGACAAAATGAAAATTTGT
This sequence comes from Timema bartmani, assembly GCA_902151455.1. Taxonomy (NCBI): domain Eukaryota; kingdom Metazoa; phylum Arthropoda; class Insecta; order Phasmatodea; family Timematidae; genus Timema; species Timema bartmani. Next base: position 138,773 of record CABFWB010001317.1, on the reverse strand, counting down.
GCACAATGCCATTATAAAATGGTCGAAAACGGTCTTTTCAAAGCAGTTTTCATCCAATTAATTATCATTCAATATGCCAACAATGGTCAGTATTAGGAACTTTTATTAACTCTTCATCTCCATTATAGTTTAATCAGAAATGATCCACATGCAATAGTGTTCGTGTAAGTTTACAGTTTCTGTCCGACTGTATAATAAAGTTCTAGGCATGCACGTTCTTAAGGGAAAAGCTCAATTTAAATTTATGTCACTCAATAAAGGCTACTTGACCCGTATCCAAAGGGCGAATCCTAAAGAGTGTCGATAAAGTGCATTTCTATCCAAAGTAAATGGATGCCCCAAGAGTTTAGCCAGTTGATAGAACCAAATTACTAAATTCTGTAAGAACATTTTATTTTATGATGGTTCTAGCGAAATATTGTTCCACCTTGGAAGTCAAGCAGTGCTGAGCTACTATATAATATCCTATTGACGAGCGAGAATCGTGTGATCTTGACGATACACCTGTATCAGAGAGTCTCAAGTAATAACTACTAGATCAATACCTTACTTGCCAATCAGGCTTATAGAAACTTCATTAACACTAGTAGGTACTGTACATAGGGTAGGCAGGTACATTTTAAACAAATATCTTGCACCATTTTCTTGTAGAGAGGATGAGAAAACAAGCATTTAAAAATCACCAATGTGATAAACTCCTCTTAATACACCCTGGTCGGTCATCGTACAAAATCGTGATCTAGAAATATTAAAACAGAGCACGCCAGTAAAGCTAAGACAACACTTTATGTTGATTATTTAAGCATGGTTGAAGGGAAATATTTTTAATTTATTGTTTATTAAATTTTATGTAGATGAACAGATACAATATATTAGAATGGACATAAAAGAAATAGGGTGTAATGAGGTGGATTGAATAGAACTATCTCAAGATAAGGTTAGGGGGCGTACTTTTGTAAATGCGGCAATGAATTTTCGACTTTCCTAAGGCCATTGAGTAATATTACATTTTAAAATCTAGAGTGTAATCAAAATTTTGAGGTTTTTAGGGGATATTTTATTTTTTATTTATATTCTTTGTATATTTAAAACACAATCACACGTTCATGTATTATCATAGTTGAGTTGTGATAGCACAACAAACCTTATAAAAATACGGACACATACGTTTATAAAGTATAAAGGCCATTGAAGTTTACACATGGTGCGCATAGGAACGGATCCAGTGTGTGTGTTTGTATTCCCCTTAACAGGAGTAATATTTTTTTTATATAATAGTAGCAAACGATGTTTCATACCATAGTAAGAGAAATGAAGTGTTCTTCTGTTTTGTCTCCAACCCCCCTTTATTATAATCCCCCGTACATTTTTGTCATCTAAGACAAAGGAGTTTCATATTTTAACTAGCCATCTTGTTTGCGTCTTGAGAAAGTTCCTTTTATGACGCCCACTTGACGTGGTATTGAACATTGGCTCTTGCTTGATATAGCCAATTAAAAATAAATTACACTTTAGTATCGGATGATATGACATAGGTACTTTACTTTCATTTCATGAGTTAGTTAGAACGATAACGTCGATATCTTCAAAGACAAGGTTTTGCTTTTAGTGACATTAATCACGTTGTCCAATACACGTGCAAGACTTCTGTCTCACCCTTTCACTTGTTAACTGGTTTTATTTAGTTCTTTCATTTTTTCATCACTTTTCTCTCTCCCTTCCTCTCTCCCTTCCTCTGGCTACTTATATATATATATATATAACTCGCACAAGTGGGCTTACAGACTTAATGCCAATTTTTTCTAGCCTGATTTTCTGATCACAGGGAGCCCCATATTCGAATCCCGACCTTCTGATTGAGGATTATTGTTTTGTATAGTGGTTCCCACTCTCCTTTCTTGTTAATAATGTTATTCAACATTTTACCTTCCAATTTACTTGCTCAATTACTGTAATTAAAAATGTATAACCCTTACAATGTGTAGCCAAATAAATTGATTTTACTTTTTATATTTGATTTTATCTCTTTATTAATCTTGTGTAGTCAGACATATTAGTTAATTTGGTAGCGCACTTTTATTTGAACTAAGGGTTTCAGGATAGATTTCCGGTATCAACTTTAAAAAATACCAAATGGTAAAATTGGAGCTTCCGCTTTAGCAATGATCAATTAACGGTTTGGATTGTTGGGTGTCATGTCATCTAAATAATTCTACTTTCCTCAGCTACAGCAATATATATATAAAGACCATACTTAAAACACTAATTATCTCAGATATGAAAATTATTCAAATGTTTTAGAATATATACATTTTATTATTTAGCTACACCCAAAAAAGTATATTTAGTTTATGATTCATATTTGAGAAATTTGGAGCAATTTAACAAATAAAATATATATATTTAACTCTCACAACTTTATGAGTAGTAATAAAATGGCAGCTCATTGAATAATCTATGTTTAACCTATTTTTTGCAATTGTTCCTTAAATATCTTTTCATTTTTTCTCTTTTACCATCATGAGCTTCCTTTTATTTTTTGTGGAATGAAAAGGGGTAAAAAAATTAACGTTGTCAGTTTTTTCTCTTTTTTTCTTCTTTCGTTAGTGGTGAAGACGGAGAGTAAAGACCCATTTATGTTGTGTGTATGTGTGTGTGCGTGTGTGTGTGTAAGTGCGCGCGCACACGTTCGCGTGATCCAACGGATACCTGTAAAGAACCATCTTGATATTTATTTAAGACTACAGTACACACTATTGTTTTATAAATCGTATTTTACCTCTTCTAATATCAGCTATTTACTATCTGTAACTAACCATAATATTGTTAGGTGCACAATGTATAACTTTTTTTTCTAGCATTGCGTTTGGGATGTACACATATGTATAAAACTACGCATATGTGCTTGGTCTAAGAAAGTTACATTTAGTTTAGATTTACCAGCATTTGTGTGAAAGGACAATGGAAAAATATTTAGGGAAAACCACCCTCAGTGCACCCGGTCAGGATCCAAACCCTGATATCCCGTCAGTGGCTGTATAGTCTATTGCAAGAGTGGCACCTTAAACCACGCAGTCACTGGAGTGGGTTACGTCTAACTACTCGTCCAAATGAACTAGGAGTGAAGAGTGTTGAATTTAGAGAAAATATGTACCCTCATTTTGTGTAAATTGAATAAAACATTTCAGAAGAATCGCCTAGGTACACCCGCGCGGGTTCGAACACTGATCTCCTTTTCACCCTTAAATCATAATTTATAGTGATAATGTTTAAGACCACGTGTTCAATAATGTAGGTTTAATTAGTAGCTAATAATTAAAATTAAGATGGACTAAATAAAAAGAGCCATGGTTAAAATTATTTTGAATTATTCTATATATTATTTCTGTTGTAAACATCCCTTTTCCTCAACTAATACAAAGCCTACAGCGATGAATAAGGTATCAGTGGATAGGAATTTTTACGGACTTTTGAAATAATTTACGTTTACGTTAAAACATTGTTTAAAATTTAAGTTTAAAGGAAAATCTAATAATATTTTTGTATCAATAACAGAAAATAAACTCTCTTGGCTATTTGGTGTATACACTTCGCTGAGTATTTAATTACAGAAACCCAACAAAAAATTACTCTTAATTTTTGGGGGAGGAGGGTGGGGGGGCAGGGGAAGGTTTAATGTGTGAAAGTTTTGCAAGGGTCTACTGGTATATTTTAATAAAAATTGAAATGTTTTAACTAAACTTTTACCTTTTATTACATCGGTGTTAAAATTTCTACTAAATTTATTTGTGAATTTAAATTAAATGTGTTCTCGCTTTAAAAATGTAATCACATCTCTTTTTTTTTAGAATGTCCAGTCTTTCAAATTGTTTTGCCAGCTGTGACGTCCTCCTCATCATTCTGGGGATCTGTCGTGCCGTGAACAGATGTTCACTCAACTTCTCCTCTGATTGGTTTCCAAGTTTCGGAACATTTGCCAGAACTCGTTTATCTTTTCAGGTCACGTCCAACGAATACAATTTGCGTCCGCCCCGGGTCCTCCTTTGGAATGCTGGTCACAAAAAAAAAATAAGGTTTGTCTTTCTGAAGAGAGGATCTTAAATTTAGTAATCCTTAGTGTGACCAACTTGGAAATTTTTATAATATAATTTTAAAAAATCCAAATATTATGTTCACTTTATCAAACCTAAAATGTTCACAAAATATGACTGTAAAGCAGAGTGGAAAATTTAGCTTGATAACAAAAAGCATTATCGTACCATGTTGTAAAAAAAACTCATAATTTTCCCACACAAAATTTATCATTTGCATGAGAATTATTTATCTTTATCTCCTTATTTGATAATAATCATTTGTATTGTAGGTATTCTCGACATAAACTACAAAAAATACAAATTTCAAATATGATCACGTGGCCTTAGGTGTCAGGTTCTTAAAATACTGGATGGGCAATTATCGTCGAAGAAAATATCGCAACAGAAAGCAGAGGTAGTTTTTTTCCGCATATATTTACGCATTTTATTGGTGCCAACTACCCATTTTCTTAACACGAAAATGTGGTTGCACTTTCTACAAACCACTCTTTCTATCTTGGCTCCTTATATTAGGCCTACAATAATATTGATGTTTAAAATACTAATAAAAATTGAATCTGGCTGTGGCCTAGGCCATTTTTATCATTAAAGTCATATATTTTCCCCTACCTGCTTGCTAGGCCTGTCATAGCTTCATAAGCATTAAAATATAACTTAAGACTAAGACAGGCACAACAACCGTTAATTTATCAATGTTAAAATGTAAAATCCACATTTCACTTATGATAAAGTTTTCTGCCATGCCACGAATCGAACCCAGGAGCCTTAGCTCAGTAGACAGACACGCTAACGGCTGAGATAAAGTTTCGGGGAAAGAAATCAGAATATATAGCTAATTTGTGATAGAATCATACCCATTGCAGATTGTTCGAATCGAACTCCAGGCCACCTAGCCATTTGTGTCTTGAAAATAACTATATACAAAATAAATAGGCACTAAGCAGATCTCACATTGGTGGGCACATAGACTAAATACCAAGCTCATAAAGCTTATTCTGGCCTTCCATTAAATAAATGGCCCAGCATACTCGTACATACTTTCTGGCACGGTCTATTATAGTTTTAAATGATTTATTTAAAAAAATCTGTGTTCACTTAATTATTCTGAAATAAGTTTTCCTCTAAAAAACAATTATATAATGTTGTTGAACCTTTGAAACATTATTGTTGTATTAATTTGAAATAAAATTGTTTAGAACGATTTCCAAATATTTGAATACCAAACAATCATTCATCAGTACCCTATCATTAGATTTAATGCTAGAGTTAAAATTGTGATTTCACCTCTGGTTTGACTATATAAATTTTGATACTTATCATATTTGTGACGGTATACAACCAACCGTTTTAGCTATAGCTTCAAATACAGCTAGACATAAATAAGTCTGTACAAACAGACAAACACAAGAATATACATAATAGTAAGAACCATAATTTTGAGTCCAGTAACTCATTAAACGTCAAGACATATCATAAACTCGTTTTCAAACATGTTCACGACCACAGTACCACCTTATATACAGAAGAGATAACAACAGTTAAAAAAAAGTGAATCCAACTTTTAAAAGTTACCAATATAGCAATTATTACTCAGTGACATTAAGTTTCCATGAGGGGTTTTGTCCACTTCAAATTATCTACAGAGAAAATAATATATTTTTTAAATAATAAATAATTTAAATTGTCTTTATCAGATTTATCTAACAAGCTAAAACTTTTTTTCATAATGTGTCAATCATAACTTAAGTGAATAACATTTTTCACGTTTAAGACAATTATTGTGATATTTTTCATTTCAGTTGATCAGCAACTATTATTATGGTAATTGTTGAAAACGGTTCATTGTAAGTCCATTGTTGCCAAATTGACGTAATTTCTGCAGGATATAACTTTTTACATTCTAATATAAAGATACATAATTATTGTAATCCTGAATATTTTTGATTTACAAATTATGATTAATTTTTAGGTTTTATGTTCCCCCAATCCAAAACAGTTCTGTCTGTTCCCATGACTGCCGATTTCTGAACCCAAATTCGAAAAGGTTTGATGAGTTTTGTTCAAACTTGATATATATGGCTATATCTCAAAGCAGTATTCTTTTTACTCTAGTCCTTAAAATAAGAGTTGTTGGAATAGTAGAGATTTTTGAAAATTTCAAAATTTATGAATGTGGCAAGAACAATTGGGTTAAAAAAAATATTTCTAAAAAGTGTTTGACATTACAGATTAATAATAATAATAATAATAATAATAATAATAATAATAATAATAATAATAATAATAATAATAATAATAATAATAATGGGATGAATATGTGTTTATTTTTATTTTTATTTTTACAGATATATAAGTAAACTGATGTAAGTTTATAAATGACTGAACTAAGAAAATAAGTAATTCCTTAAAAATGTGCTGAGCCATTTTATTTAAAATGTTTATATGAATTGTTTGATTTGCTACCATCCAAATGATATGTTGGTTTTTATGGGGATAACTTAATCAAAAGTAGACTAGTAAAAATATTTTTTTGAGAATTAAAAAAGTTTGTACAATTGCGTTGGAATACACAGTTCTGAGAGGATATGCCAGCTAAAATAATCAAATAGCAACTAGCAGTTTTTCTGACTGTTTTGAATGTACTCTAAAAAATGTTAACAAGTAAAAATCATTTCTTTGTTTTGTATAGTTTCCTTGATTTCAAAGTAACCTAGGTGTGAGGTACAGTACATGTAAATTTAATTTTGAATTAGTGGTTCTAATAGGTACTCTTTTCCATTAGGTTCTCCAAAGCTGTTCCCTAAAATATAAAGTATTTTCTCTCTTAAGTGATTGAAGAGTTTGCTATATAAGCTTAAAGCAGTATTTACCTTACGTTAGATATTCTTGCAACCCTTTTAGCCTGTATTTTAAATAATAAGATTAAATTTTGGTTTTATTTGCAAAATAGAACATAATACAATCAAGCTTTATTTAATTTCAAATCTAGCATGAAATAAGATCATTTTTGTTCAATTATGGCGGATCTTAGTAATATGAGTTGACAACAGTGTAATAGAAGGCGCTCACGCCTCGTCGCGAAGCTGATGGGGATGAGGTACGCCCATTCTCAGATGAACCTGTTGAATGATCAGAGTACTGTGGAGAGGTGGGGACCATTGCTATATTACCTCCAATTTACAAAAAGTACACAAGTCATTGTTAGTAATATCCTCAAGCAAATCTCAATTAAAAGATACACAAAGTAGAACTTAAGTAAAATTAATTTCTAAGCTCCTTTAAAGAATACCTTATTATATACTTCAAAGCCCTTTAAACTTGGCATGTTCCTAATCAGATAATGATTAAACAGGAACTTAACGGTACAATTGTTCTGCTAGAAGGATTACAGAATATCAATTTGACTTCGTGCTGATACTCGTTGACAGAAATATAAATCTTGTTTATTTGGATCCTACAGTAAATAGGTTCAGAAATAGATAAAACTGTTAATCTATTATTTCTAAACCTCGCTAAAAAATTAAAGTAATTGGTTTATTTTCACTTTTATAGGATTATCTACACTTGACTGCTACCTCAGATATTTGTTTCCTTTCTACCATAGCTATAAAGAGTAAATTATATGATTAAAAATATTCATTTAAAAAAATTATAAATCTTATTATGTAGAGTCGAATGTTCTAGCAAGCTCTGCTATTTACGCTCAGATTTATTAATGGATTAAATCAGTAATATCCAACCTTTTTGAGCACAAGGAGTTACATTTTATTTCTTAAATGGATCTACCACGTATCAATGGTTGCACTCTAAGCAATGTTAACGGTATGATTATGAATTAACATGAAAATGTCATGACTTAATGATTTAATATTAATGATTTCACCAAAACTTTCAGAATATTTTATTTAACAACTAGACTACAAAAATTTCAACATTATTAAAATATTTCCAATATGGGGTTTAATGAGGTGACCGAGCCACTTTATTTTATTATAACATATTGTGTTCGGTTGAAACTATGACAGTCTCGACATTAAATCGTGTTCCACATCAAGTTTTTTTCGGTTGTTCTTTAGTTATTTGTAAAAAAAAGTAGATAATATACTTTCATATCCATATGCTGTAGGAAAAGGTACCAGAATCTTTAGGACTATTAGTCATGATATCTAGACCGTCAGGTTATCGTTAAATATAAAAATAAACGCGCGAAGGAAATTGTGCCAGTATCTGTACGTAGTTATATATACACACATTTAACTGTTCTCCACAAATTTTATATCACTCTGGTTTTCCCATCTTCACTCCACTCAAATGCGGGTTCACTTCCTCTTAGCTACCTTCCTCATCGCTACCCAATCAGGTTAAGCTGTTAATAATCCGTGTGCTGAATGAAACAATAAAAAAGAAAACTTAGTTCTAGATGGTTTATAGTCATATTATAGTTATAACTTAATGATTTTAAATGTAAACGTGCTTTACCGAGTTTTATTTAATTCAGATTTTTTTTTACATCTTAGAATGCAATGTTCTTGTTAGTATGGTGTTAAGAAAAAAGTTAACAGTACGGCTTATTTGTAAAGTAAAGTAGGCGTACAGTGTGTACATTCTATTTAATTGAAATAACATTTAAAACATGACAATTTCACTCCAACTTTGGCCATTTTTTCTGGCTCATTAAATATTTTGAAGATATTTCCAATTTTTTTTAACAGCCTATCATCTAGAACAAAGTGTGAGTTTCGCGTTGATTTTTCTATCTTATGTTCAAACAAATTGTGGTGCACCTATGTTAATTATAGCCTCCTTATACCATGTATTTAAATAGTTTGCGCAAGTAGCGATTGTAAAAACTATGTCACTGAAAAAAACATAGAGAAATGGCTATAATTTTTTAAATATAGGAAAGAAAATATATTTGTATATATTCCTACAGTAATAGATAAACAAATTAAAAATGTCACAATTGACTATAAATAATGATTTCCTAGGGTAACTAAGAACATTTATACTTTGATAGGACTTCGAGCCCTTGTCCTTTAACTTTGGATATCTTTCTATAAAACACCTAGAGTGCGGCTCAAAACTCACCATCACTCCTTGGAGCTTGGCCAGTTTCTCTTTAGTTGTGTAGCAAGCAGCAAAGTTGAAAGGATTAGGGGATTAACTGTGGGATGTAAGGACACTCTGAAAAGCGGGGTGTATAGAAGGGGTGAGAGGGGTCGGTGTGGTAACTGCCACTTCTACAGTAGCGCACCTCTAGTGAGGTGATAATACATAGTTTCTATACTTTTTTAATCCACACCACGTCCAATTTTTGCAGCACTTGAGAACAGTTTCTTCCAACAGTCATCCCCAACTTTCTCATAACCAAATTGTAACTATATTTCCCTTGTTCAAGGTGGATAAATAATGTGCCTAGGCTCAAATTCTGAGAGTTTCCAGGGAAACCAAAACTTTTTTTTAAAATATGATCTTAAATACCTTTGTTAAGCGACTCGATCACATTCTAACTTCTGCCATGTAGTCATCATTTCTTCAGTAGTTCAGGATTCCAAAACTTTTTTTTTAAATATGATCTTAAATACCATTTCTAAGCGACTCGATTATATTCTGACTTCTGCCATGTAGTCGTCATTTCTTCAGTAGTTCAGGATTCCAAAACTTTTTTTTAAATATGATCTTAAATACCATTTTTAAGCGACTTGATCATATTCTGACTTCTGCCATGTAGTCGTCATTTCTTCAGTAGTTCAGGATTCCAAAACTTTTTTTTAAAATATGATCTTAAATACCATTTCTAAGCGAGTCGATCATATTCTGACTTCTGCCATGTAGTCGTCATTTCTTCAGTAGTTATTCCAAAACTTTTTTTTAAATATGATTTTAAATACCATTTCTAAGCGACTCGAACATATTCTGACTTCTGCCATGTAGTAGTCATTTCTTCAATAGTTCAGGATTCACTAAGTCCTAAAATACTGGGTTTGTTCAGCATTATAACTTTTCATAGGTGAAAATGTGCCGTATGGCAGTTTAGCCCCAGTCACACGCTAATATTTTACCAGTTATATGTGCCTTTAAGACACAGGCCGTGCTTTGGGCCTCCATTTGTAGAGCACGAATGGATTAGCCCGCCCACACGTATTGCTTCAAAGCGTTTAAATTCCCATCGGTGTTTCTGAGGATATCTAAAATATAATATTTTTGGATACAAAATTCGCACTCAATAACCATATTAGTAGCAAGACCACATATTTTAAAAACTTTATAAGTTAGCTCACCACCACATCATCTACACACTGTAAAGATAGTTTTCATCAGATACTCAATAACAACAATATCATAAATAAATTCAGATTCACTAACTTGTTTGTATGATTCAGTACAATCACAATAGGCACTACTCTTTAGAAGGTTACAAATGCTCTGTGCTAGGGCTACTCACATATATAGACCATGGGCGTTGTTAGCGGGGGAATAGGGGGACCCGTCCCCCCAATAACTCAATAATTTAATTAAAATGAGAAATTTTAGTTAGTTGAATTGTAATAATCGGAATAAAGTAACTTATACATTACAAACAGAAAATTCAATTTACAACCGACTCGACTCGATAACTAAACAATGATAGTGCTTACAACATTTCTTGAAATACTACAATTTTGTTTTCAAACATGGAGCATCTTGTTCGGTTTTACCAAGCTCATCTTTTGAAACTGAGAGAAGTTTCATTCCACAGTGACTCAAAAGAGACTGAACCAAGTTGCCCTCTGTCTTGTAGGCCTACACAATGGTATCTTGGACTCAATCGATATTAGGCAAGTTGCTGTAACACTGGTCTCCAGGTCTAAATTAAAGAGAAGGGCTTATGGACCAGTTTTATCCCGATGTTAATATTTTATGTTATTTTTTTATTTGTTTTCTTTGTTATTGAATTGAATGTTTGATATAGTAGGGACATGGTTATAGACTCAATTGATGTAAGAAAATGTGGTAGCCTGCTACATTTGTATTATGTCTCTACATTCAAAAAATGACTTTTGAACCATTTCCGTGCGAGTGACAGTGTTAGTTATTTTGTTATTGTTATTTATTCTCTTTATCATTAAATAGGATTTTCTATATTGGTATGTATGTTTTGGGTTTGACTTAATTTCATTTTTGCAATTAGATTTTGTGTGCATGACGTATTTTAGTGTGACGATGTACCAAAACACATTAACAATAAAATTAATTTTCAATGAAAAATTTTATGTCCCCCACAAAAATGTATAGCCAATGACGCCCAAGAATATACCTAGTTTAGATCTGGATGCATAGTAGATGCTAGAGTAACTACTGCAGCGAGCAGTCTATGGGGACACGTCATTTTTTCTTTTAAATTAAAAACTTTTCTACTCATTCAAATTGCATAAAATTTGTCACAATTCGGTTGAAAAATACACAGAATTTATAAATTTTAAAAAAAATGAATTTTTCAACCCGATTTGGTTTCCGACTCCTTACTTATTTTCATGTTGTTTATCCATAATTTTTTTTTTTTAAACAATTTGGGTTTTAATTTCTATTATCTGCTAGTTTTCCTCCACAAAACCTGTATTTGATTCAACACGAGCATCAAAGCGGTGTTTTTCTACTATACATAAAACATTTTGTAGACCAACCAAACAAACTAGTGTAATTATTTTGCCTTCATAGGACTTTTGTAGGATAAAAAACCTTCGGTAAGTGGTAAAAAATTAACCCCTCTTTTAGCAAATAGTTATATCTCCTTAGTTTACCATTTATAGATATGTTAAGGATTACTATAATTATTGATATAGTGTTAAGTGATAGGATATTTTCGTCACGGCTTACTACTCGTTAGGGTTACACGCTGACAGGAATATAATACCCTCGTATTTTTATCTTGGGTTTTTGTGGGACTTTTCATCTCATCTCAATACCTGTTTGGGTCGTACGGCGTATGCACATGTAACGTTGTAGTAGTAGAAGAGAGAAAGAAGATAAAACTTAGAGGAAATATACAGAGTTTTCATGAAGGTAGAGTGATAAACAATTTAGAATAAATCAATCTCAGTACACCCAGCCTAGATTCAAACCACGATTTCCCCATCATAGAAAGTTCAATCTATCTCAGGAGTGAAGATTTAGATCAATGATTGGCAAACTATGGCCCCTAAGCCCTCGGGGCATATAATTTAAATGTGCTGCGTGGAGACAACAGAAATGGATTCTTTCAAAACCATTTCAAAATAAACTTTTCCAAACCAGGTAAATCATGCCCAAAAAATATATGGCAATGTTCATATTCATGGGTGATAGTGTTTATGACCATTAAAATTAGGCAAAGGGATCTTAGAAACCGACTTTCTTCTGAGCATCTGTCCTCTCTCTTAAAAATCATCTCTGCAAATTATGACCTATTTTATGAAAGAATACTGGAAGCTCAGTCACAATTTCACTTATTTCTCACCCCATCACATGAATAATCTCAAAGATATTAAAACATGTTAAGCCACTAAAGTATTTATGATTATTGTCTATTTTCAATGTAATTAATCCTATTCATGCCAATCTATTATATGTGTTCATCATTTTTTTATATGAACTTTGTAGAAAAATTAAATAATAAAAGTTTTAAGCAAACCTGTTTTTTTTTCGTTGGAGCCTTCTGCAAGTAGGTTTTCACATCCCTGTCATAGAACATTCGATGACTGAAGTGAATTTTATAATGTTAAAGGCATATAAATACGAAGTTATATACAACGTGTATCTAAAACATTGCATCAAACTTTGGTAGGATATTCCTTGGGTGAAAATAGAATAATTCACATCAGCAACCTAGGGTCCATCTTGAATAATAAGGGCGGTTTACACCCCTAAAGACAGAGCTAAAAACGACTGTTGTGTGAAATATTATGAAAACTGCTTAGG